>JAUZNC010027882.1:26431-63576 GCA_034780395.1 Vannuccia rotundouncinata | reverse complement strand
TATATTACTTGGTCTTGCGAAGTCGGTCCTATATATAACTTTCAAGAAATATGTATAAATCATCTTTGACAACAAACAGTTGGTACAAGATTAGATTGTAATTGAGTTTTCTTACAACAGAACACATAATGAATATTTCCTATGAAATATACTAATGACAAGTCCCCTATGTTATTATATAATAGTTGTAAGATTTATCAAATGTAATTCATGGAGTAGTATATTTGTATACCTAATGATATAATTTTGAGCTATTTATTTGTAGAATTTAAACTAAAATCAACATTCACAATATTAGATATAGATTTACTTATTTCTGAAACGCAACTTGTTTTATTAGTATTATACTAACTTATAATATTACATTTATTTATTTCAGCAAGTAGAAGGACGAGAAAATTACTTTTGAAGTCACGTTCATAAAAGCAATGCTAAATCTGAACCCAGTCATCCCAACAACTGTAGACGTATAACATCTCCCTGAACTGATACCTGATAATGAAAAACACCCAGATCACAAAGAAACTGCTGGTGTTACTATGGGTTTGGCCGTAAACCAATACACAACAATTATAAGTGTATTTCCAGAAACTCCCAGTTATATTTAAATGAATTTTTCACCAATAACCTTTTATACTGCTCATTTTATATGATTGTTATATTTTTGTAACTCTATATAAATTTTGTTGTATCTTGAATATAACTTTTATTATTTTTAACTCATTTGTAGATATTTATTCTTTGCATTACATTTTAATTTTTCGTTGTCTGGTATTCATTTTATATAATATATAAAATATATTTTATAAACTTTTATATTGAATAATTGTAATAATAGCTTTTAGGTATACCTACAATTTTGAAATTTTCAAAAAATTTACAGAGAATATATAAATCGTAAAAGGAAAATAAAGGAATACATAAAATAATTTAAAAATAACAAATAATATATTTGATTGATTGTTCTCTGGCCAAAAATAGATTAGTGAACTTCATTTGTATTTATTACTTAGGATGTATTATGGTAATAAAATTTAAAATGCTCGCAACATTAAATGTATTGAGTAAGATATGCATTATTTCATATCAGTACTTTGCAATTATAAAGATATTTCGATTGAATAATATTATAAATTAAAATGTTTATTCAATTACGGTGGGATCGACTATGACAATCTTTTTGCGCCTAAAGTGTTTTGAAGTCTATTGTATTATATTATTGTATATTATTATTGTATATATATTATTGTATATTATTATATTATTATATATTGTATTATATTGTATTATAGAATGAGTGTGTGACACACAGGCAGTGCATTATCCAATCATATTAAAATTTCGAATTTGAAACAAATTTGGCTAAATTTCATTTAACATACCCGCAAAGAAAGGGTTAATAAATAAGCCAGAATTTATTGAATTTTTTTGCCAAAATATAAATACTTATTGATTAGTTTAACTATAGTATAAACCTTTGAGAAGCATATTATTTGAAAACTTGCAATTTGTTTATTTAAATACTACGATTTTTATTGTTCGTGAATTATGGATGATCCGGAAATTGATATCCTCGAGTACGTTACTTTAGATATTGTACATACAGTTCTATTTATATACTGAATATTTAGTTTAGTTGAACTACTATTTTAACTATTGTTTTTTAATACATCAATGCAATGTGTATAGATTAACAGTCTATTCTCTTTTTTTACCAAATAACGATCATGTGCCTAAAAATACAGCATACTTATTTATAGCTATTAATCAATTAAATCTGCTATAATATTACAATCGTTCCTTAAAAAAACTAATAAGTAAAAAATAGATTTTATGTGTTTTTTATATTTTAAAGAATGTAAAGGAACCATATTTTTTAAAAAAATTAAGGCTCTTAAAATAAATAAATAATTTGAAAATTGTGTGAAAAATTTTACAGCTTTTAAAATCTTTTTTCTAAATTTAATCATGATTTGGCTAAATTTAGTTACATAGAAATTTTAATAAATGTATAGCTGAAAAATATGCTGCTTTATGTTATTTATTTATAAAAATATACCACTATGTTATTTAGCTATAACAATGAACCACTTCAGGCTATTTAGCTGTAAAAATGTCCTGCTTCATGTTATTTTTGTATAAAAATATGCAGCTTTATATTATTTAGATGTAATAATGAGAGATGTGAAAATGTCCTGCCTTATGTTATTTAGCTGTAATAATCTGCAGCTCTATGTGGTTTTTATCTGTAAAAATGTACCACTTAATGTTATTTAGCTATCAAAATATTCTGCTTCATGTTATTTAGCTGTAAAAATGTGCTTTATGTTATTTACCAGCCTGCATTCCATGATAATTGTACTCCAGATATTATTATCAATATTACTCCAATTTAACTAATGAAAGATAGTGTTAATTTATATAATGTAGGCCAGATATATCCTTGTTATTTATGTATAAAAATGTCTCACTTCATGTTATTTAACACATATTTAACTATAAAAATTATTTTGAGTTATTTATGTATAAAAATGCACTGCTTCATGTTATTTATATGTAAAAGTGTACTGCTTTATGTTCTTTGGATGTGAAAATATGCTGCTTCATAATATTTTTGTGTAAAAGGGTCCTATATTTTTATCTTCTAAAATATCAAATATTCTATGAGGAAAAACATAAAATGACATACAAATAACATGAAGCAGGACTTTTTACAGCTTAATAATGAAGAGGGACATTTTTACAGCTAAATAACATGAATAGGGACATTTTTACAGCTAAATAACATAAAGCTGGACATTTTTACAGCTGTATAACACAAGGTGGCACATTTTTCAGTAATTAATACAATTTTATTGTGATACTATATTTTTATAATCAAAAATTGTTTAAAAACAGTTTTCTAGAATAATTGTAACTTGTTTGAATTGTTTATTTAAAGATAGGTATTTTTAAGTCTATCCTTTAAAAAAAAATATTTGTTTTAAATGTTGTAATACTTCTCTTATGAGTTTTCATTACATTGTTAAACGTTTTGAATAACATCTTTCAAAAAATCCCAGAAAATGTCCCACCAAAGTTTAATATGTAAATGTTGGGTGCATTTTACTAATTATAATTTTTTTACAATTATAATTTACAATTTTACTATTTACAAATTACTAATTTACTTAATATTTTTGTGAATTTAATTGCTTTATGTTGTATTAAAAAATAATAATCCTATTAAAAATAATTAAAAAAAAAAAAATTATATAGATTTTACTATAATTTAGATTTTTTGAAATCAATTGGCACTTTTGAACATTGAGTGATTCCTGAATATTTTCTAGACTTTTAACCTATCTCATAGATAATATGTTGGTAATACATTTATAGGGTCTAAAGATATTTTTTGAGATATTCACTAAAAACATTATACTTTGATGCCTAATTTTTTAGAAAAATGTCTGACATTGTGCAAGGACATTTTTTCAAAAATGAATGGTGTATTTAGATACTTCATATTATATGTGTTTCTATCTAATGCTAATATATTATATGAATCCAAAATGCATCATAGTGCAGTTGTTTGTGATTTAAAGTTCTTCTTGTTTAGTCTACTAAATAGCAGATATTGAGAAGGTCTATATTAAACTGTCACCCCATATTTTTAGAGCTTTATACTTTTGATATGTTATCTAGGATATATTACTGCAATCAAATCTGCACTGATATGTAGTGCTGCAATTTTTTTCTACCTGACCCATTTTTAGGCTAAATGGTGAATGGCAAATGACTATAAAAGTTCTGAAGATAATAATTTTACTATGAAATACTATGAGAAATACTACAATTATCACAGCCCCCTAAGAACCTTTGAATTTAGATGCCTTGAAACCCTTGAATACCCCTACATTTTCCCATAACCCCTTGAAAACCTATAAATTATATTACTTGCCCTTTAAATCCTTACTTTGATTTTTAATCTGCTCACATACATCTCCAGGAACACATTACACATTATATTAGAAATATTTGTAGCTTAGATCCAAATTGTTATTGATTTCATAAAATTCCTTACATTTCTATTGGTGAATTCTTTATTACCCAGTGCTATAATGACACAAGCTCAAGTACTCATAACTTTTCAAATTTGTGTTTGTATTCCATCTAGGCAAGCCCTCTATATCTGTCATCCTTACATACTGTACAGAGTAGTCAGTGTTTTGATATTTTATTTCATACTTATTTCTGTGTTATGATACAGATAGATATTTTTATTTCAATTTAAAAAAAATTCAAGCTGTATTTTTGAGTAAATGTTTATTGTCCATAATAATTCAAATTTATCTCAAAAGAATAACATATTTTACCAATTAATAATGTAATAGAAATGTGTAAAGGCCATAGATCAATAGAGATTAGTAATATTACAAAGAAAACATTTAGTTTTATATGTGCCATTTTTAGATAAATATGTCAATTTTTAGTTTAATGTGGTCTCAGTCTGATAGGTCCCCTCCCCCACCATATGTGGCATGCATGTTACTATTTTTTTTAAGTATAGAAATCGAGACTTACAAAAATGTTCCATATTTATAATCTTAAATATTTTTTTTACAAGGTCAATTTTAAAATATTAAATAGCACACTTATTCATTAATTTTCTCAAACTAAACCCTTTAAGTATTGAAAATACAACATTTAATACTCCTAATTTAATACTAGAGTTATAAACTATAGTAGATTTTATATAGATTTAGCCTCAAATTATGTGTGTTTAATACTAGTGATTTAAGTGTGAGGATTTTATATCTATCAAGTTTAGACACTGACATAATACAATATGAATGATTTCACATCTTCTCACAGTTTACTTAGTATGTCATGACTCTACAAAAGATCTGGAGTCATTCTGATTATAGTAAATGATTTAATAGTGACCAAGTTTATAAAGCCCCAGTTACATGGGCATCCTGGATGGCTATGTATATCAATATTTTTTGGATGTCAGATGCCAGCAGCAAGTAGTGCAAAGCTTTACTTTTCCAAGCATCCTTACAGTTTGATTGGGTTTCACTTTTTCTTTATAATATAAATAATACATTCATTAAAAAAATATATATTGATAAAATGTGCACTTACTATATAGTCAAGATATAAATTGTTTATGGTGAACTTTCATATTAATATAAAAAAAACTCATAAATATTTATTCAAATTAAAAATTTCGTATATGAATTAATTCTTGAAAGTAATATTTGTAAATACAAAAATTTTAGTATAATTATTTTTTGTATATATATGTATGTATTTTGTATGTATATTGTCATTATATGTATATACTGTATATATAAATACATGTATATATTAAAATTTTTATATTTAATTTCGTATTTTTAAATTTATTAATAGAAAATTAATTACTGCTAAGTTGTGTTTAATTGTTCAAATATAATTGTCAGGCATGCTTATTAATTATAAATCAATAAAAGTAACTAGATAATACTTATGAATATTTGTAGTATACAAAAATTATTTTAAGAATTAATATTTACGAATTTTAATTTAAGAATGAATAAAATGTGAATACAATTTGTACAAATTTTTATTGTTAAATTTTTATCACTAATTAACTTTTTAGATTAACCTTTGAATGACAATAAGTTTTTATACCCCTAGAAAGACTAGGGGAAGGGTCAAATTGACACACATCCCCTAAATCTTGATAGAAGCAACCAAATTTCTATTTTATTGGCAATAACTTCTTAGTCATGAAATCTATCAATCTATCAAATCTACCTTTTTAAAATTATACTACTTGTTTTAAAGTATCAATAAGTAGTATAAAGATATTATATTACAACTTTCTAAATAAATTAAAGCAATTATAATAAAGCAATTTACATATTTTTTAAAGAAAAAGCAAATCCATATATAGTTGTGTTATATCATCCTTAGTGATATGTGATCATCAAAAATATAAAAAAGTGATCTGTAGATATCTATTTCAACCTGTAATCTGGATCATAAAATAGAGTGATCCAGATCACTTAGTAATAAATGTCTAATGTTGTTGAAAATTTGGAATTCAATGTATAATTACTATTTAAGAAAGCATATCCAATTTTGGACACAAATTTAACTGAAGTTGGCAATATCACGATTTTTAGTTTTGATCCAGATCAAAAGTGTATCAGATCCGGATCATAGAGTAAATGTGATCTGAATTAAAATAAAAAAAAAATTCAGGATTATAATTGTAACAATAATATCAATGTATGTACCAAATTTGGAATCAATATATTATCTTTGAGAGTTAGAATCATGATTCGAAAGGCTGTTTTGATTATAGGAGTCAAAAATCGATAATAAATATAAGATAAAGGGTGGTCCAAAATAATTTTATACAGCATTCGAAAGCCCTGAAAAAGTTAGGCAGGTACTGAAAATTTCAGACAAATCGACTAACTCTTCTGCATGCTAGAGCTCTTTAAAAATGTGTGGGTCAATTTGACCACCCTAGTCTTTCATGAGTTAATAATTCTTTCGGTTTTGTAAAGATTGACAAACAATTGTGTGTGTGTATTGCATAATATATATGTAATTGTGAGTTTTTATCGAATTACATTATAGGGTAACATATTTTGTTACATGTATTTTATAAATATATGTACGTATGTAAATAAAGAAAATAAACTTTTATTTACAGCCAAATTTGTTTATAAAATTTCTAGTTAAAATAAACATAAAAATGATAACACGTTTTTGCCGCCACAATCCGACATCCAAAAAATTCGACTACTCTGGCATCTGGGATGCTCGTGTAAGTAGGGCTAAGAAATATTTTACATTAGAAGTACCCAAATTTGGACTATTGAACATTTGGTACTGCTGGATATTTTTCTGACAATGGAGACTTCAAAGTCTGAACAAAAGCCATTTATTATTCATTTAAACAGGAGATAACAATTAAAGCTGTCTGAAATTAACCATTGTTCATATTTGTGGGTATTATGTAATGGCAACAATGAAAGTATTGGTTGTAAAATACATGTCTGTTGTATTTAAATAGAAATAAAATTGATCTTTGGAAACAGGTGAATGATTGATTGATATTTTAAAATATATATTCATTCTGTTAATAATAATATGCAAATTTTATGATTTTTAGACCTGCTATGGAATTCGATGATATAACTAATCCAGAATCAGACCAAAAGCATAAGAAGAAAGTAAAAAAGGAAAAGAAGGCAAAGAAACAGAAAAAGCATAAGCACAAACATAAACACAAGCATGGAAAGGAAGCAGGTGCAGTAGATGAAGAACCGATGTCAAAGAAAATACGATTAGATTTAGCGGAAACTGCTACTGTCAAGGTTAGTTATTACATGAGTTTTTAAAAGTTGTTTGTTTTTGATCTAATATATTTCAAATTCATATTATACTTAAGCTAAATATATCTCTGTTTACATAATTTTCTATTAATTCAGCTTGTTCCATACGAGTCACCAGATCATAACGTACCTCAAAAGTCAAAAGTATCACGTGAAAGAAAATCATCTTATTCTAGTGAAAAATTAAAAGAGAAGAAATCCTTACATCCAGATAAAATTTCTTCACACGAGGAGTTTGATAAACCTTCTGTGGATCGTAAAAGAGACTACGACCACCATTCTAGTAAACTGAAAGATAAACACACGATTTCATCTTCCCACGCAAGAGGAAACGGCTCCAGTAGATTACCACTGGAACGAAATGTCTCCCCACACCAATCATTCCGAGATCGTTCAAAATCTCCACACCGCCCGTCTAGGGAACACGCTAGATCTCCGCGTCGTTTGACAAGGGATCACGCATCACCTGTTCGTCTGTCAAGAGATCCGGCAAGATCTCCTCATCATTCAAGAGATCGAATTAAATCCCCTGTTAGATCGTCGAAGGAACCTGTAAAATCACCGAGAAGATTATCAAGAGATCGGAATAAATCCCCTGTTAGATCGTCGAAGGAACCTGGAAAATCTCCGAGGAGATTATCAATAGATCGGAATAAATCCCCTGTTAGATCGTCGAAGGAACCTGGAAAATCTCCGAGGAGATTATCAAGAGATCGGAATAAATCCCCTGTTAGATCGTCGAAGGAACCTGGAAAATCTCCGAGGAGATTATCAAGAGATCGGAATAAATCTCCGGTTAGGTCGTCAAGGGAACCGATTAGATCGCCACGTAGATTATCAAGAGATCGTAGAAATTCTCCACATCGGTTGTCTAGGGAACGACCGACGTCACCACGGTTCCCAGCCTCGAGGAATCGGGGACGCTCTCCCTTTGCACAAAGAAACAGATTGGATCGACCGAGGAATTTAAACAATGGCCACTCTCCATCGCGTGTTTCTCGTGCACGTCGTGATTCACCGAGTCGACCATCGGACACTCGGCACTTCGTCAGAGATTCCAGAAATAGCTGGAGAGATCGTCCGCATGGTTCCCACAACAGAGAACGATCTTTATCCAGAGGGTAAGTTGGAACATTAAACTAATTAGCTGGTGCATTTAATTCAGATCAGGGGTGCTAAAAATGGTACCCTCTTTTCGTACCAGGCATGATCGTCATCACCGAGGACAAAACCGACAAGATAGTGGGCGTCGAGAAGGAGGGGAACGAGGAAAGGACAAAAAGTCGCCAGTTTCCTCTGAATCACCCTCTCCTAGTCGTGATGTTGGGTGAGTCATGGTGCCTTATGGTTCGTCAATGTTATAATTATCGATTAGAAGTGACTTGAAGATAGAATATACCTATTCACAAGTCATGTCTAATCGTTTTGTGTCGTGATTGGTTATATTCTTATTGATTGCTCTATTTTTGGTGCTTATGGATTGGTCAGGAAGCCAGCAATGCAAGGCAGATTGAAAATCAATCTTTGTGGTAATGGAGACTGGATCCCTTCAATCGGGCAAAATAAAGCTGAGTGATATCAGGTAATTACTATTTTTGTTTTAGTATTTGGAATTTAAAACATTTCGTATGTTGAATTTATTGTGTGGTAATTCTAAGAATATCTATAATTATTGTCTAAATTTAGATCTTTTACTTCTTTTCAGATTCACAGCTGCGTATCTCAAAATAATAGATTTATTGGAGTTACTGTCGCCACGTCGTCAACTGCACGTCCATTGCTAGCTTCCTGACTAGTCATCCATCTGCACCGTTGGCTTAAATTGAATGCAGTCTTTTTTTCAGGAAACTTCCTAGTGGTTAATAAAAATTCTAAATCATTCATGTAATTCTACTGAATAATTGATCAATTATTACTTTATTAGTGAACTATTGAATGTTAATAGCCGTGTTTGTTTCTCTTCCCTGTGGTTTTAGTGGTGAGGATGAAGATGAAGAGGCTACCATCGAAAGACATAGAAGGCAGAGACAAGAGTTGCTTAAGGTAGCTGGTTACATTTTTCAAAATTGATAAATGCACCAATTTAATGTTTTAATTTCGAATGTCTTGTGCTTATTTATATTTAAATATTATATAAATGCATAACAATAACTCAATCGTTTATACTCAACACTTGTTACAGCGTCTAAGCGCAATGTCACAGACAGCCAGCGGTGAACCGGGTTCCGGATCAACTTCGGTTGCCTCGGTGGCCGGTAATCCACACGACACGACAGTGGAGGACACTCTTGACGATGACTCTGTGTCTGAAGGTGTGAGAAGCAATGCAGGCAGTGAGTTCGACTTTGAGGTGTCCATGCGTGACAAACTCACTGCTCTGGGGAGTAAATCCAAGTCCGGAATCAGTGGTGGTGAGTAACATAATTTGTCTCAATTTATATTGATCAATAAATGATCGAGTTTTTAATTTTTAACCAGAGACCTCCAGCACAGCCAATACACCGGCTGTGGAATCCACCGAGCTCTTGGACATGTCTGGCATCAAGCGTCCCCCTCCCCCTGCTCTAGACATGTTTGCTGATGAGGTCCAAATTGTGAACAAGGAAAGCCCGGGTACTATGGCTGCTGGTGCTATGGCAACAGAGAACCATTCCTTGGTGGATAATTGGGACGATGCCGATGGCTATTATCGTAAGTGTTGATTCATGTTAAATGGGTTGCGAATTGAAAACCGCAGTGACTTGTTCTGTGTGTGTTAGGTGTTCGTATCGGAGAAGTGCTTGACAAACGGTATTCTGTGTTTGGCTTCACTGGACAAGGGGTCTTCAGCAACGTTGTTCGAGCCCGCGACATTGTCCGGGGGAATAATGATGTTGCTATCAAGATAATTCGAAACAACGAGATGATGTAAGACACATAATATAATACGATCTTCGTGTTCTCTCTATCTTTACAAAATCAATGTTTTTGAACAGGCACAAGACGGGACTGGCAGAAATGGAAGTTCTCCGCAAGCTGAATGATTCTGACCCTGACGACAAGTTCCACTGTGTTCGTCTGCATCGAAACTTCTATCACAAGCAACATCTCTGCTTGGTGTTTGAATCATTGAGGTTAGTAAAGGACGAACCATTTAATTATGCTGTGTCGGCACTTTAGACTATACAAAAAGTGTGGATTTATACCCACTTGAAGTACGATTACCAACTATTAAACTTCTGTGCTTAGTAATATTTTACAGTGATATTAAATAGTATGTATTTATCAATCACCGTTTGGAGAATCTAACTTTAGCTATTATGAATGTTCCATACGATCTTTGAAGTTAATTCCGTTGACTATATTATCCAAAATGTATTTAAATCATATAAGAATATTTATTGAAACATTATCTATAAAGAAAGTTTGACCTTGACATTCAGTCATATATTGATTAACAGGCCTGAGTTTGATGAACTCTTGTATCATACAATACACGAATGTAATTAGACTCATACTCCGCTTAATTCGTCGCGTTCATATTTCGCATTTTGTACATTTACCAATTATAGGCTGGACCTGTTAATTCTTCACTTTAGGCTTTATAAGTAGAAGGTAGTAACCATGGTAACCTTTTGAACCCCACAGCATGAATCTGAGAGAAGTTCTTAAAAAGTACGGCCGTGGTGTGGGCCTCCACATAGCAGCAGTCCGGTCCTACACTCACCAAATGCTCTTGGCACTCAAACTGCTCAAGAGGTGTTCCCTGCTCCATGGGGATATCAAGCCCGATAACATTCTAGTCAATGAAAATAAACTGCAGCTCAAGTTGAGCGATTTTGGCTCTGCGAGTTCCCTGCAAAACGCTGAAATCACGCCCTACCTTGTCTCGCGGTTTTATCGGGCTCCCGAGATCAGTAAGTTTGTCTTGATTGTAACTTAGATGTTAGGCTAAGTCTTGCTCTATAGTGACGTTCACACTTCGCTAATAAAGAGACAATGATATTGAATGTTTTTGTTAGGACTTTTCTCTTTTAAAGTAAAATAAAAATGATCTTGATACACCTAGCATATATTTCGGTTGTATGTAATTTCGAATTAAGTATTGTTTTATTTATACACTACTATACTGCATATATCAAGTATTTACCGGCGTTATTCTCCACAGTCCTTGGAGCGACTTACGATCATAATCTGGATCTGTGGTCTACTGCTGTGACCATGTATGAGACGTATACAGGTCACATTATGTTCCCTGGATCCACCAACAATGAAATGCTTCGACTCTTCATAGAAGTCAAAGGCCGCATGCCCAATCGGCTTCTTAGGAGAGGGCACTTTCGTCCCGATCACTTTGATGAGCAGAACAACTTCATCTATAGAGAGGTCGATAAGGTGACACAGAAGGTGGGTATATCATGTTGCATTTTGTGCAATAAGTTTTGTGAATATCTTAAAATCACTAGTGCGTCCATTATTGACATATTTGGGTTAGTTTCATCTTTTCAAACGTTGTAGTTCAAATTAATATTAATCATTTTAACATTTATCTCCTGTTGACATTGTGATTAGATTATTGATTAAATATATAAATTATATTATTCTTGTAATTTTCGATATATATATATATTAATATTATAGTCTTTAATCATTTCTGTATTTCAGGAAAAAAGAACTGTCATTCGGGACCAGCGTAGCACTCGTGACCTACTTAACGAATTACTTGGCAGCAGTCATCTCCCCGACAATCAAGTTAGAAAAGTGACCCAGTTCCGTGACCTACTAGACAAGATGCTTCTGTTAGATCCGACCAAGCGAATCGCTCTTAATGATGCTCTGAAACACCCCTTCATTATGGAACGTATGATGTAGTCGTGAATTTTTATTGTACATTGTTTTATTGACGTATTCTTAAAAATTGTTTTTGAATGTTTGCCTCGTGCACACTAGCAGCTATATCTGTATTGTAGTACAATATACAATCATTGTTATCCATTTCATTTCTGTCTTTCGTTTCTGATTTTTAGAAATAATTGTTTCTGATTTAGTTTTAGATTTATATGATGGTATGAATATAGAAAAAGGACCATGTCTGACGCTATTGTGAGATACATTATGGATAAGATTGATTAAAAAATTACTAAATAGTTATTACTAAATTGTGTTACGCCAAAAGTAGGTGCTAAGTTAATAAAGTCAACTGGTATGCTAAGGTATTAGATTGTAGGGGTCTGCTAGTATAAATTCTTAGAATAGGCAAACTTCTGAATTTAGCTATTTTTTATTATGTAATAGACACAGGTTTCATACAGTTAGGTTTTGGAAAATAAAAATCCAGGACCGGGAAATTTTGTGATGTTTTTTTTTGTAGTTAGTGTGTTGCATTCAATAATTCATTTATTATTGAGACTTATTATTTTTTTGTTGATCACAAAAAGGTCTTTGAAAATTCTCTAAGTTGGTCTAAGTGAATTGTGGGATTACTTTTGCGTTATACGAACCCTGAAATAGAATTATGAGAAATTATAAGCTTTATTTTAAGTGTGAATTTAAATATTTTTATTTCTATCTACAATGGTAAACCATTAATTAAATGAATCGTCCTTGCTGTACATTTTTTGGCTTCGACTTAGTAAAATTGGATAACAATTCTATTAAGAAGTTGAGTAATAATAATATCCTTTGCTTGCTGAAATCCCACAATAAATACTGTATCGTCTATACTGTTCTTTCGTCTATATATCAGAGGCCGCTCAGACAATTTTTAAGTGGGGGGAGGCTGAATTTATTATTATTAAATTTCCGAATAATAGTAAAAATTAATTTTACATACAAATTCATTTTTGAATACCTCTCATTATCTATGTATGTAAGAACAATTTTTTAGCTGTTGTTGAAGAATTAGAATAAAAAAAACACTTAAAAATTATATTTTAATCAGAACATAATTTGAATAATAATATAGCCATGATAAAAAGTCATCGTTAAAAGTTATTGACAATTAATTTTATATCCAATTAAAATGGTTATTATTGAATTCGCCAAATAATCGTTTTCTACTATCTTTAACGCAGTTACAAGGTCATCGGCAACTTTGTATAGCAGCAAGTTGTCTGTACGATTCTTGTGCACATTCAAAATTGTTATCACATTAAATCGTTTCTGAGTCATCGTGGATTGCAACCACGTTTTAAGTTGATGTAGTGGCTGGATTCACATGTAACAATTTGCACAATACTATAATTTCACTAAGCAATGCTTTTTCTTCCTCAGACAGGTTTTGAATGCGATCTAAAATGTCATCGAAACATGCCTATTGATCTCTTTCACCTAGTACTAACATCTTGAATGTTAAAAGCTGAGCAGTTAGTAGATCGATGATGATATCTGCACCATTCAACTCATCCATAAACTTCAGTTTTTCATTGCACTCATCAGAACGCAGAGATTGAGCAAGATGTTTTCTAGTTGAATAAAGACCTTGTAGGACTTTTGATTAAAGCGTTTGTCGATTGCTGCTGTTATCAGATCGATTGTCTCAAAGAAAATAATTCTAAACAGATCTTTGGGTGTTGCTGTGACATGCGTTTTATTCTAGGAAGCATTTTTTTCACAAGCATAATTTAGCAGCATATATGTAATAAGTATGAGTTACATGGTCGGACGCTGTATTACGTGTAAAACACTGCTCCTTTTACTTATTCTTCCTAACACATAGAAATAGATAATTAATCATAAAGAACGACCAATTTTTTTAATATTTACGAATTTTTGTTTTCAAAAGAGGGGGGGGGGGCCCTGTATATGGTTCTACATGGCCCTTTGTCAGCCATAAGATATTGCTTATATATACCTATAATAATATAATTATTATATATATACTTTTATGAACTATATATATACATGCATTTTATGTACTGTAATGTATTATATAGTAGTTTTAATTTATTTAAATTTAATCTAAGACCATGATTATGATATGATTAAAACTAAACGTTCTAAAAATATACTATAATTCAAGTTAAATAATCGATACATTTTATTTATCACGTTTTCTATATAGAAATAATATATATATAATTGTAGTAGTTATTATTTGACCTACTTTAAAATTGTTTTAGTAAACAATTTTATTTTGAAATTTTACGATTGTTTATATTTTTTAAATTATTGAATTCAACATCCATATTATACGAAGTCATGATTTGGAAATATTTGAATTAAGGTCAATAACCAATCAAAAGTTGTCTAGATAAAAATATATTGTCTTAACTAGTGTAGGTGTAATTTCTGTCATGTTTGCAGGCTAGACATCTTGGCGCCGTTTGTCGCGTGGAAATCCGTTTATTATCTGATTGGTCTATAAGCAATCGCTATATTTGTGAATTGAGGACGGTTTATTGACATAATTTGACAATTTATAATTTTGATCACTAATTCATTTGACTTTCGACGAATTCGACTATTATAAAGACTTAACATGAGTCAATTGACCTTAGTGCCATTTGCACTACAATCGCATAGTTCTAATTCCTCTGAATTTCATCAACAATTTCTTGGTAAGGTTACATTGTAATTTAGTTGTTAGTAGTATTTTATTAGTCTGTCGGCAAGTCATAGATGTGCTGAATGTTCTTTGTGAAAATAATATTAGTTTCATGATAATTTTTTAATATTAACTTAATTTAATATCCCTTTTTCACGTCTATTATATTCATATAATCTATATATTAAACAGTTGTGGGTATTATATATATATTTAGCTGCTCGATAAAAAACATGTTTTTTTAAATTAAATCTATAATATTTAAAATTATAAGTAGATATTATAAAGTAAATATAGATCAGATTTTTTAACGATAAATAAATAATTCATATCTATATACTTCTCACTTTCAGATTCCCAAATAAACGAGAATGAGTTGGCAATCAGAAATAAGGTGACTATGTTATTCTGTTTATCAAAAATTAGGAATCAAATAAAGTTTAAGATGCTTTTCATCACTATTCGATTTTTGAAACAATTTAATTATTATATGTTATATTATATAAGAACTTGATTGTTCAATATTTGTATGCAGCTAAAATGGGAGATAAATGTTGAATTGCAAATGTTTAAGATAGTTTGACTAGCTTCGATTTTACACAAAAGATCTTATTAAAATCAATAAATCTGCATCTATATCATTTACTTTATTAACATAGGGAACAATCAATTTTGACAACTTGTATATTTCATTCATTTGTAATTTTTTTAGTTAAAGTTAAATTTGATAATCCTGAATTTTTGGTTTTCATAATGATACCACTACATAATATAGAGTTGTATATATATTGTGACGTTCTCATTGAATATTACCCAGGGCCGTAGCACAGAGTCAGACTGGCCGGCCAAGGCCGTGTCACTTTAAAAAGACGTAAAAATTAAAGTTTTTTTTTGTAAAATTTTAAACAAAAGTGTTCTTTTTGCCAGTGGCCGAAACACTTTGAAAACCACTGCTACGGGTCTGTAACCACTGCTTATACTGCTACAATATCTACATAATTTATATTTTTAATATATATTTGGTACACTTAAATTGTATGTTTTTTACACAATTATACACATATATAAAGACCGGAACCCTTGGGGGGAGGGGGGGGGGCAGTGCCCCCCCACAAATTTTATTGGGGCGCATATAATTAAAAGGATGTAGCTACAGAGATAAGCAAACCTAACGGCTTTCGGTTCGACACACATTCATCCGCTACATACACTGGCCGGTCGAGAAAAATTTAGGTATTCTTTAATAATTTAAGAAATTTTTTAAAATGATAATTCATGATGAAAATAGTTACTTAAAGCAGAAAAAATTGATTTCGTTGAAAAACAGTGTCAGCCGAACACCAAAAAAGATTGATGTGGGGAGTAGCTCTTTGGAATTCAGAAATACCCAGAGATTATTACAGATGCATATATTTTGAGGCATTTAATCTCATCATCTTAGCAATCTCTTATCGCTTCGATCAGCCAAGTTTCCAAACGTATTTAAATTAGCAAAATTTACTTCTGAAAGTCATCCACTCTCACTAAGGATGTTGAACAGGATCAGCTTGCATTTGTGGACGCGAATTACAATGACGAAATAGACACTACTTCTTTGAAGTCTCAGCTTCAGACATTCTAAGTGCTGATGGGGTGAGCGAAAAGAATATATTTTGCTTCCAAGACTTACATGCAGCTATCTTCAAATTGAGTGAGGCTGAAAGACGGCTAGTCAAAGAAGTTGTTGTTATCTGTAAATTAATTTCTGTAAATCCGTGTAGTTCTGCTTCCCCAGAAAGAACATTTTCAAGTCTAGACGCCCCAACGTCGATTTAACAATATTGCCATTATACAGATACCCAAAAACAGGACTGACCAATTACGACTTGTGGGGTTGGCAATGAATTTGTAACTAAACATACCGTGCAGACAACCAAAATTCGATTTCAATAGTATTTAATAAAGTAACGTTGTTCAAACGTTTACTTATACAGATTTTTTAGTGTCACAATACATATTTTGTATTTAATTATGCCAACTTGAACAAATTCTCGGACATTGATGTATATTATACGTTAATTGGTCTCTAATATACCTACCTTTATTTATGACATTGCGAAAGTTTTAAAATGTTCTATTCAATATATTTTTCATTTACTACCTCATATTTTTTATCAAAATTTCAAGCTGGGATTTCGGTAAAAAATGGGTAGGGCTGGAGGATGTTACAAAAATGAAAAAGTGCCCTCCCCCTACCCCTCACAGCCAATTTCGCTCCGCGGTCCCTGATACATATATTAATATTCTAATGTTAGTTGCAATTCCATCAAAAGCTTCTTTGGAATATGGTCTTCCAACAGAAACTTCTTTTTCTAAATAAATAGTAATTTTAATGAGTGATTTTTCTGATTAAAGTGAAAAATCACCATAATTATAGGATTTGTTTATTAAAGTTGGTTAATGTACATGGGTTCAATTTAATGATCCATATAAAATGCTCACGGGGTGTTTACTAGACTTATCTAAAAAAATATATTCACAAAATTAGACACGGACACACACCTACTTAAGTTAACCAGTAAGAATATTATTTAGCTTCTAATAATACTTTAAGTACGTCCCCGATTAGACAACTATTCTGCATGAATTTCAATTCAATACATTAGCTAGATAATAAATTATTAATTAAAGCTGTTTTCTAAAAAATATTACTGACATATAAATTACTGAAACAATTCCTATATGCTTTACGTATATGATATTTACGTACTAATTGAAATATCAAATTAAAATTAATTTTAAAATGTTTTTTGTAACGAAATATCATTGTTTTCAGACAAATCGAGTGACCTTGAAGATCGACGTTTCACACACTGACCATAGTCACGTGATCGGGAAGGGTGGTCGGAGTATCAAGGCCGTTATGACTGACACTCAGTGTCACATCCACTTTCCCGACTCCAACAGAACCAATTTGATGGAGAAAAGCAACCAGGTGTCAATCTCAGGACAACCAGAGGGCGTTGAAAGAGCCAGGAGGAGAATTAGGGTACCTAAGTTGATCTTGTAATTATTATACTTTTCACAGATCGTAACTTTATGATGCAGATCATCGTTCATATGTACGCAGTTTTGAATTTTTAAGAATTTGGCTGTAAAATTCGTTAATCTATAATATTCCAAAAAATTGATACCGGAATCGAACTAATATTATTTTAAATTATCCATTCAATCCAAGCTTAAAATTAACTTCTGGGGCTTTCTACACACCTATAGGAAATGCTACCAATCATCTTCTGCTTCGACCTTCCATCGATTCCCGCCGGGCTCCTCAACGTGTCTGCCAACCCAATTCTTCAGCAAATACAGCGTCGATTTGAGGTGCAGATCTGCTATAAGCCAACCAAACTGCTTTGCGGCACATCGGTTTCGGTTAAGGGGACCGTTGAACGAGCCAAGCAGACTAAGGAGGCTACGCTCTCTGTTCTGATCCATCATTGTGGGCAGTTCGCGGTGAGTGAATCTTTGCATAAATTTAGCTGTTTTGTTTTTAACATTTTTATCTTTAATATTTTTTAGACTAACATTCCGGTAACACTAACTCTGGAGATAGACCCAAAACACCACGCCTTTGTATTGAACCAAAGCAACCAGCTCAACCGAATTCTCCAGGCGACTAGAACTACCATCACGTTCCCTGACAACTCAGCACCGGTTGCCATGCAAATCATGACCCCGCCCAAGAAGTCAACCTTCTTCATCACTGGAACAGTCGACAATGTCTTCTCTGTGCGCCAGTACCTCATTGTAAGTTTTATCCAGTATTATAGTATGTTATGGTTGTTATAATATTGTTTCATGGTTCGAACGCAGTCTTTGAAATGTTTTGAATTTAAAATTAATAATTGAAGACACCAAAAAGTCTTGAATTTTAGAATTTAATGATAGATATAATTTAATATAATAATATAATATATTTATGAAAGCAAACATAATTTATTTTTAAATGCATTACATTTTTAATATTTTAGAAATTGAAGGAGCATAATGTTCCTGCGTATTAGACACATTATTTCTCAATGTTCAAAATTCTATAAATTCCAAAATGTCATGGAAAAATATATATAAAGTCTTAGAACGAGATACCAACATCGACCCCTTATAATAATTGTAGATAATGGTTTCAAACCTTCCGAAATGGACATCTGCTGGTGTTGGGAGGGCTGGTTTGGACCCCAGCTTTTTATAGTTTTTTCCCATATTAAAGAATATGAATATTTATACAATGGGAGGTTGCTTTAAAAGAAAATGTCTATTTCTTATAAAATAAAAGGTTTAATTAGGTTTTAGAAAGTTTTTTTTGTGTATGACTTACGTACACATATTTCTTATTATTTTATTTTAGTCCTAGCTAGATGCCTACTTTTGAATATTGGAATTAGACCCATTTTAGTGAAAATTAACTCAAAGTTGAGTCTAATTCCAATATTCAAAAGCATATGAAAATAATATTTTATGACTTTTGTGTTCATTTTTTTGTTTTAATATGAAGAAATAACTTATATATTCAAAATCATATACAGCATAACTTTTTAAAACCTAATTAATCCTTTTATTTTATAAAAAATAGTCATTTTCTTGTAAAGTAACCTAATCTTGTATAAATAATAATAATATTCTTTAATATGGGAAAACAACAAAAAGCTGGAGTCGAAAACAACCCTCCCAACATCAGCAGACGTCCATTTCGGAATGTTTGACACCATTATCTACAATTATAGGAGGTAAATGTTGGTACTTCGTTCCTTGTAGCTGCAAGGTGCTAGCGGCCGGACTTATATTGTAAAAAATTAAAATACTGAACATTAAGGTAATTTTAAGAAAGAAAAAACATTTCGTGATCGCTTTCCTCTATAGTTAGTTGTCATATCTTTACACACCTATTAAAAAATTATTATAAATGGTTTTCGAAAAGTTTTTCTATTCCCGCACTGAAAAGAATTTTAATGGAATAATTATACCATCCACGGACTGTTGTTATGCATTTCAGAATTGCCTTCCTGTTACTCTCATGTTTGACGTCGTCCCTGAAGAGTTCACCAAACTTGAAATGGTTAATATTTGTGCTCTCAACGAGCAACACGAAGTCTCTATCAGTATCAAGCCGAAGACAAAGCAACAGACTAAGGTAATTTATTAAATGTTATTCAAATAAAATGCGGGGGACGGATTTTTCAAAAATGTCTATTGAACAAAAAAACTTCTCGCATACAAATTGATATATCCGAAAAATGTGTTAGTTTTCGAAAAAAAATATTATTGGACTGTATACTTTAATATTTTTTAGGAGTATATCCTATATATTATAACAATTTAGTGACATTTATTGTTTTATGATCATGTGGACAACTTTAATTGTAATTAATTAAGAAGTAGTTGTTTCAGTCGAATAATATCTACATTTTTTTACATTTGGCTTATAATATAACTATTTTAATTGTTTTGATATATATTCTTGACTTAAACAAAATCGTTTAGGTTTAATTTAGAAATGTCGTTCTTTAATCGTCAAGTGTTATAGTTATAAATTAGAAAATCAATACTATCAATTCTATAAATTGGAAAAGCCATATTTGCAATATATAGTCAGGGATTTCTAACTGCTAATATATCGTGTTACATAATAATAATAATATACGTAAATTTCTTATAATTATAAATGACATATAAAAATCAATAACTATCACTCACCTCGGTCAGAAAAGGACACCTTTGTATCTAAATATATTTGATTAATTATACTAGATATTATATAAAAATTACCAATTGCCCAAATTTAATATAAATGCTAGTTGTTGTCTTGATATGTTGATTTCTTTTCTATTACAGTCTGTGACAATCAAATCAACAGAAAGCAACGTCTTGGCAGTCTACAAGACTCGTCAAAGTCTGCTGAACTTGAGCAGAATCGATGACTACATTCAGGGCCCCATTCGACACACAACCCTCTCCGACAATGGTTAGTCTTGTAAACTCTTATTTCGTCTTCGGTTGTTCAAATATCTATTGGTAGTATTTCTCTTATCGTCAAATACCTCGAGCTGAATTAAATCAATCCTTCACTTCCTTCCAGTTTTCCCACAACTACTTCAACCTCCACGGCTCACGGTGCCAACTTTGACGAACTTCCTGGTCCCTTCCTCCACAACAACCGTCACCAACCCCCTAGTCATGTCAACGCATCACCCTTCCGCGACTGTTTCCACCGCTCCCCTCTCCACATCGACCTCCACCATGGCTGGGCAGCACCACTTCACACAGGCTCTCTTCGCGAGGACCTCCATGCCGGCCACTATTCAGGCCATGAAGCAAGACTCGGCCCTGACTATGAGAGGTAAGCTTTTAGTATAATACTTAAAGTGTCGAGTGGAAAAAAATCTGGAACTACTAATCAATAAATAAAGTAGCTTTCGGTTTATACCTTTTTTATAAATGGAACAGCCGATATTTCTGAATATATCAGAAAGATTCTTGACATACTGGAAAATGAAACCTGTCCCACATCGCAAAATAAGTCGAAACGTCTTATTGAATAATGGTCTGTTTAAAGTGACGGATTAATTTGTTGGTGCCATCGCACGTTTTAGGAAATATTCTAATGTGCATTATTCTCGCGAATAAAAATAAATTTTTAGATAATTTTATAAATTTGACAAGTTCAAATGACTAACCAAAATGGTTTATTCCAGGTCCACAGCCGCCATCCTCAGACTCCACCCAAAATATCTTCCCCTTCCTAAGTCAATCGGCTCAATTACTCATCACATCACCTTGGGGCAGTTATCCTCATGGGGAAAGTGCCCCAGTCTCCTCACAATCCGCTGGGTCATACACAGATCCATACTGCCCTTTGACAGGTAATACTAAATTTAATTTTGCCATGTTGGTAATCCTCTTAATGGTCATAACACTCTGTAACTTCAGGATCCATGTTCCCATTAAATCGGTCGACAGTGGGGTCCACATATGGCTCTACAATGGACATTGCAGCCGCAGCATACTCATCTGGAAATGGATCCATGACCAGTCGATCGCCTCTAGTCTCGTCAACAAATCAAGCTTTGAAAGATTTAGGCAGTATGGTCAACATTAGTGGTAATGCGTAAGTGTGTCATTGTGTTTAAACTGAAAGAGACTAATGATGAATTTATAAAAGGATTTTAAACCTAGGAGCACGAGCAGCGGTGTGGAGTCGGACCCGGAAGTCTCGTTGGTGAAAGGACCGTGTGACCGGCGGGCTCCAGGCGCCGAATACTCGGCCAAACAAAGACAGCTTCGGCAACGCGGTTGCGGCGGAGGTCCTGAAGGTACCACCAACTCCGGTAGTGGTACTCTTACAGACCAAAGTCTCTGGACTAGGTGAGACACATTCAGTATCTTAGATTGTAGAAATTCTATCCAGACATCTCTGGAAATCACTTTTTGTCTTTATCAACGATTCTGTCGACAGAAAACTCCCAGCGAACAAAGCTGAAGGTAACCAAAAATCGGGAGATGCCACTTTTATTTCCAAACTAGAGATATTCTCCGACAATATCCGTCCGTCTTCAGCACCTGTGGGCGCAGTTTGGAGAGAAAACAGCTCCAGCTTCACCTCCTCCATCAGTCCACTCAAAGAAGTTCTCGGACTCAAGGAATTCTTGGTGGAACTGGGGTTAGGAAAATATGCCGATATTTTCGAGAAGCAAGAGGTAACATTAATAAAGTTGTTAAGTAAAATTATTAGCCAAATTTCATAATATATTTGAATATGGTTAGTATTTTAACATTTATTTTTATAATTTTTACATTAGGTCTTTATCTCTAAGATTAGTTAGTTACCTTACTATTTATTGCGGGAAGCGGCCGCGACCACAAAATTATGTACAGGATTGAGTGCTGTTACAATTTTCTATTGAGTGTTAAATACGTTATAAAAATGTTTTTTAAGTTGATTAAAACTTTATAAAATTTTCTGTTTTAATATTTCATAATATATTTCAAATATTCTCATTTAAAATGTATACTACTAATTCAAATAATACTAGTAGAATATTTTTTTAAAAAATCACAAAAAATACAAATATTTTTTTTTGGTTTTCAAAGATCGATATGCAAACTTTCTTCACCCTCTCTGAAGCTGAGTTACGAGAACTAGGCATCAATACTTTCGGGGCAAGACGCAAGATGCTGTTGGCAATACACGGTAAATGTTAGTCTGTATTAAAACATACTTGCTGAATGTGGACAAATTTAAATAATAATTTATCCTTTCAAAAATAAAGTAAATATTTTTGCATACTTTTAAAAATTATTCATTGTTTTTCTTTTAGAGTTGCAGCAACGGTCTCTTTGAATACTCTCCTTTTTTGTTCGAGATATAACTTTTATTTTATTCTCTAATGATTATGTAAATAGGTTGTGATTTCTAAACAATTTATTTTATTGATCTTATTTTAATATTTTATAAATGTGTTTTCCTAATGTTCAAAAATCAATTTTACTTTCCTTTCTAGAGGATTTGATTATGCATCTTTGCGTTACTTTTGATAGTAAATATGAATTCTTCCTTTTTTAATAATAATTAATGTTTGATCTATTTATAACCAAAATGTTTCTTCGTAATTTCACTTTGTAACCATATTTATACTACATACATATTCGTAATGCTTTATATTATTTTGTTATCCAGATTCCATTGCATATTATAATTATGATGGTTTAGTAATTCATGCTTTTTATATGCGGTTCATTTTTTCTAATTGACTTTCTACGGTTATAATTGACTATTTCTGTACAAGTTATCTTTTCCAGAGTTTATATTATTCATATTATCTGGCAGGCTATTTTAATATTTCTATTATTCTTATTGATATTATTGGTGTTTATATCAGTTTTCTCATTATTGATTATCATCTGTACACAGAATCCAATAGCGTCTACTATTAGTGTTATTATTTTACTCATTGAACATTGATTTAGCCAGAATAATTGCTCAATCTTGATTTCACCTCATATTGTTCATACTTATAAACTGTTTAAAAGTGGTGCTTTTTTCTTGCTTAGGTCCTATATATTTTTTCTAACGTGTTAATTACTGCTCAGTTAGTTTATGTTAAAGTGCATGTTTTAATCCTGGTCTAGTTGGACGATTCTATACATTGTTTTAATAATTGTTATATTCAAATAAAAAGTTTCTGTTGTTAATTTATCCTTATTATATATATGCACTGTAATTTCATTATAAGTATATTACTACATTGAATAGTATAATATTTTAATATAGCTACATGAAATTCCAGGTTTAATTTGTACATTAATCTATTAAACAATCGTATTCTCATACTATTTATGAAGCATTGCTATGTTTGGTATGTTTCAATCGAGAGGTAGACCTACCTTTTGTGCACAACTGTCGATATAGTTATGGTTAAATTATATACAATGACCTTTTTAAAATATGCAATTATATTTTTAATGGAAGTAAAGCAAAATTAGACTTTGTTGCTAAAATTGTATTACTTAAATCGAGCAATATTTGGTATAACAGAAAACATCCATAATTCGTGTAGCAATAGCTAATGTAGATCAATATAATTTTTAAAAAGTTTAATTAACATAAAATATAGAGTAATTTGGTTAAACAAATTCTGTAACTTTTACAAAAGACATTTACCATAAGTAGTATATAATAAAAAGCTAACTAAATAATATAGTGGGCGATCCAAATTAAGTCCACTATTTTGTTAAAAATAATAAACACTTAGGGTGATTTTATTAGAAATTTTAAAGAATTTAGTTATCATGAATGATATCTTCACAACTAAAATAAAATTTTCATGATTTCAAATGCAAAACTATGACATTTATGATTACATCATTTGTTATAATTTTAAACTATAATTTATACTTATTTTAACAGTTTTACTTTTGTTAATCTTATAGGGTGGAAACAATAGACAACCATTTATAATTTATTTACTCCCCAAAACGTATTGAGGACTGCATTCAATATAGTATGGGAAACAATTTGAACGAATGTTTCATGACGTTTTCTCATATTCGGAGTCTTTTGACAAGTTTAATGTATTTATAAATAAATGAACTAAATACTTTAATATATTTCTGTTTCAATTTGTTTTTCATAAAAGGGTTAGAAGACTAATTAATTTATTTACATGTATGTTTGACTTATAAACGTTCCTACCAAAACATAAAAGCAATCAAATATAAAAATGAAATCGACAATTTCAAATATATAATGCATATTAAATTATAATAATTTAAGTGTTTTAGCGAAATCATGCACTACTTTTATTTGTGTATTCTGGAATGGATTTTTGCAATTCTTAAACTTTTCCAGTTTGTCATATTAGTTTGAAATCTGGTTTTGGTTTGAGTCGAAAACAAAACAAAACTTTATTTTAGTGTTATATAATTTATTCTACAATCTTATTCAAAATCGAATAAATAATATAGGGCGCGTGGCCTATATATAATGTACTTGAAGAACTCTTTTAAAAATAACGATATACTGATTGAATTATATAAACGAAAATCCCATTTAATCCAAGATCAAATTTTAAAATTAATTTTTAAATTAATAATGTATTAATAAAGTTTAATAATAATTCAACAATAATTTTCAAAATAAGATCTCTTGAATACTTTTCGAATATTATTTGAATAATTGTATAATTAATATCAAATGGCTATTTAAATGTATTAATAAATAAATCGTTACAGTAGATAATATATACAAGAGACAATTAATATATTTGGCGGACAAACTAGATCACAATTCATAACCATAATTATATATTTTATTACATAATTACCTATTATATCCACCATTAATCGCATGTTTATAAACAATTCATATTCAGAATATGTATGTAATTAGATAAATCTAAGATATAAAATTATAAAATCAAAAGAACTAATATTTATTTATGTACATATCCAGTATATATATATATATATATTCATCTATACATTTATATATGACATCCAACTACACATTTACACATCCATGAAATATATATTTTTTGATGTAGCTAGGTGTACATTATCCATATATAATCATGAACATATAAATATGTTTAACATATAAAATATATTCATGAACATGGACGCATATATCCATGTACACATTTAATATGTTCATATACTCGTATGAAATTTTCATCTAAATATCTAAAGTATCCATGCATGTGCACACAGATAATTTAATATAAAATTTTCTTTATAATTGAACATTTTTTTCGTAGTTAAAAAAAATATATTACATTAGATTTCATAACAAATTCAATTTTAAACATAACAAAAAATTATTCCATTTTTTAGATAGATTTTTTAAACAGAATGAAGTATTTAATTAATAAAATATGTAAGTTTAATTTTTATTGAATTTATTGAATTTATATTATTTAATAATTATTGAAATAATTAATTATTTTTTGTTATTCTCTATATAAATTAGATAAATAACAACTATTCAAAATTTCAGAGGAAAGATAACGAATGTAAAATATTTTTCAACCTTTTCATTTTGAATTTTACATCAGAATTATAAAAAAAAATCTTGTGAAATAGAATTGCAAGAGTAAATATAACATTTATTAATTTTTATTACTATTATTATTAATTTATTAATTTTTCTATCGAAAATAATCTATGCCATAAAACAGAGTTTTCTTTATGAGAGGAGCAACGTCATGGTTTTGAGTATAATTTAAATTTTATTGTGTTTTAGTTTTAGTATTTCACAAGCCCTGCTGAATGTATGATCTAAAGCCCTTAATTTTTTTAATTTTGTACTGAAAAGGAGGTGTATTTTACATATTTATGAATTACCATAGTTTTGATTTCTTACTACACTCCAGCCCACATTCCATGACAATTGTGCTCTAGTGAAAGATAAAATTGGGTGGATAATGCATCCAGGATATATCCTGGTTAGGCTTCTAAAATGCAGCCAGCCTTTATTCTTTGTCTTTTGTATGCTGGATATTTTAGCCTTTTCCTATTCTTTCATAAATAAAATTTCTGATTATATGCTGGATAAATCATCCTAAGGCTACCTGAAATACAGTCTGGCTTTACTAAGGAATATTTAAGTTGTTTTATTCAGTCTAAAAACTTTATAAATTTATAGCATATTATTTATTTTGCTTAATTTATATAACAATTCATTTTACATTACATCTTAGGTCCACTAAGGATTTAATTCACTTTATTAGGTTCAATAAAAGTTATTTAAATGGCAGTAGTTAACAGTTTCAGTTTATATGTAAACATGTAAATGTTAGGCACATTTTAATAATATGTGCTGTGCAAATTACCAATTAATTCAATGACATGCAATAAAATCTAAATTATATACAAGTATTAAATATAAGGTCATTGATATGCACTAAAAGTTTTGGCATATAAAACAAATTTTATTTGCTAAAAATGATTTTGGACTATTCTGACATGCAATATATTTTAATTAAACACAAATACTGTGTTCATGGTACCATAATCATGACTTCTAACAGCTCACTCATATTAAATTAAAATTAAATTTTATAATAATTCTATTCCCTATAAATAAATAAATAAAAATATTTATGATAAATTATGTTATTTCCATATTATTTTGACATTTTTATATTAACCTCTTCTTTATGGCTATAATAATAAGAAATTTTTCACTCCAGTGGCTATATAAATTGATAAAAAAATTGATTTCACTAATTTAACAGAAATTTGATTAAGCATTATAATCCAGACCTTGATTATACTTCCTGTTAATAATTTTGTGCAATTAAAGTTTATTATGACAAATCCCAAAAACAGCATGCATGATAATAATATATGATAACTTATCTAATATATTTAGCTAAGTGAATGCATTTATAATTGTTTGCATTTAAAATGAATATCTGTATTATCACAACTAAGTATTAAGTATACATATACCTACTTAAAATAATATTTACATTTTTTTTGCAAAATAAATCTTGTTAATTTTTTTTACAAAGTCAACATATATATTATAGTATCCTTTACTAAACCATTATGTAGCATATAAAATATTATAAATATGTATAAGGATAAAACTCACTAAATATTATGATATGAAAATAAAAAAAAACAATAATATTATCATATTATTTATCAATGTACAAATGTAATTATTTAATTTTCATAGCTTAATACACAATAAACCATTTTTATAGAAACATACTTCATTTGATAGCTAGCTCTTCTTTACACAACTCCCAATGTATGGTTGTTTCTTAACATTCATTTCAACATGAGTGATCATATGGTACTTAAACTAGATATAATGCATACAACTGGTAAGTGTGAGCAATTATAAGCAAGGAGTGAGTGCAAACAAGATTATTACAATATGGGCTGCCATCCATGCTGTGCTAACAGTATAGCCATAATGCAGGTGTTGATCCCAAATGAAGGGCTTTCTCCTCTTTATATATAAGTGTAATTTCTGCTATGAGATTTGTTTTATATCTGATTTAGCTTGTGTATCTGTGTATGATACATGTGAGCCAAGCCATCCATTGACTTGAATTGTTAACAGAGCATACAATAAAAAACAATTTATCCAGAACTGAATATATGAATATACATACATAGGTATCTAACCATAAATAATTGTCTGAAATATGAATTATATTCATGAATACATATAAATTAGAAGTGGTCTGTTTTTATTTTCAATATAAAAGCTATTGTTTCTAGAACAAAAACTGGGAATAAATTGTAACATTTATATATCCTATAAATTTTATAAAATGCTTATTCAATTCATGATAATAACAAATATATTTTACTATAACTAAAAAGTATGGATATGTAGTTGTAAATTGTTTTTAAAATATATGGTATATACCACAATATAGGCATATTTCTTGAAATAAAAAATAATGTGTTTCAAATACATATAAAATTTGCAATTTGCTCTATGAATCATCCAATTATGCTTTACAGAACAGTTAACTATATTTTATTCTCATTTTAATATTTATATAAAAAATGACAAAATACAGAAATACATCTTTTGATGCTAAAATTTTATTGTTGTATTATAAAAAATATCTATGTAAATTATTTAAACAACTTATAACTAGGTATATTAGAAAAATCATGAAATGGATATTATTACCATTAACTTTTTTTCTATTTCATAAAAGTTATATATTATGTTGTAGGTATTCATGATCAAAACCAACAAATATCGATTATATAGAAACTCTTTGTTAGTTTCCTGTCTAGCTACATTATTTATTCACCTAAATTTACAAAGAAACATAGGCAAAAATAGCTAACATATATAAACATGAGAAATATGCAAACAAATTAAAGGTCAGTAAAATCTATGCACAATGAACTTTGGCAGTAAGAGCATTCTAAAAATAACACATGGGAATTCCATCAACATTTCTATATTCCAATAAAATTTCTTTCCCTTTTGACCAGTGGCTAATGTAAAGTATAGTACCACCCATCCATGCTGATGTATGCATTTTCTATCTCAACAGCAAAAATCAGCACATTTGATTGCATAGCTTCCTATCTTGGGTCCCCATTGGACCCAAGCCGCTGGGTGGATGGACTTGTATCTTTGGTCCATGTTGGACCCATGCCAAGAGGTTAAATTGTTTTAACAATTACTTTTAATGGTTTAAAAACAGAACAAAAACCCATCAAAACAGCTTTTTATAATTTTAATTATTGAAATAATTATCTTAGATTCATTTCAAGTTTCATCAACTTTCCAACATTTTTTACATCTATGGAATTAGGCTGTTATGCTTGATTTTGGAATTAAATTTTATGAAATGTTTGCTTACTACTAATTAATTTATTAACAGTCATTTGTTTAGACATTTTTATTTTTGTTAAAACCTTAGACCAATCCCACTTACATTTTTCATAGAAATTAGAGAAACTTTGACAATTGACAATATACTTTTTTAGTGATGTTATATTTTGTGCTCAGGCCAGGTTAATTTTTATTGAAAGATGTGGTTAGGCAGTATTGCTAAAATAGAATGTTATAAATGATTATTTTGTCTAAATGGAAATTTGTAACTTGAGTTGACTAAATTTTAGATTATGTTTGTTAATGTTTTTTTAATATAAATTTATGATACCATAAAGAATAAAACACAATTCACTTTTTCTATAACATACAATTTTAAACCATAGTTACAACAATTTTAGAAATCTGTATGATGTCTACATAGTGTCCACTTTCTCCACATATTATAAATCTGTTTTTCTCGTCTGTTATAAAGAATTACAAGTAATGTCTGATTTTACTTTACTTCCTTCAGTTCTTTGATGGCCGAGTCATCTTCAGATGATATTCCCTCGTGGAAGCGCGCCTGGACTTTGGATGAAATTCGTTCTGGGGCATCCTCCTGGTCGTTAGCCAGTGATGCAGGGGTATGTTCCTTTATTCATCCCATAACTCTCTCTCCCTCGCTCTCAATGTTTTAATTTATCTTTTAGCTATTCCTACTGCTTCAAGAAATGTCTCAGAATTTAATGAATAAGACCAATGATGTGGAGCGTGAAGTTGATGCTGTTGTTGATAACTCGAAGGTGATGCATAAAAGTTTGGTTGATTTCTAATTTTAGAATGGAACACCAGGATCTTCAATTAATTCGATCTTTCTTTATAAATATCTCATGAAATATATTCTTATCTTCTATGTGTTTAAGTGTTTAATCGTTACTGTGATTTGTGCTACAGTGATTCACCTACAGAGCACTATCGCTATAACTCTAAATTTATGTACTAAAAGGCAGCAACACCTATATTTATTAAACCATAATCTTCACAGTTAACATAAATTAGCGGAACACTCGCCTGTTTTATTACCTAGCTATTTAGAATTTCATCATCGAATGCTTGTATTATAATTGTCATGATTTGGAGATGATTCTTGTTTGGACAATTCACTAGAATTAATTAACGATGTGCCTTATTCTGCATAATTTGTTACATAAAAGTCGGACGCATTGCGCTTTGGGTGCTGCAGTCGATTTTTTTATTATTAATCAATATTTCAAGGACATCGAAATATTGATTTTTAGCTATTTTATTTGTTTATTACATTACTGTTAAGGGTGGTGGTTGTGTGCATAATTAAATACACTTAATGGAAGCTCCTTATTAGGCCGTTATTAACCTGAGTACTGCGTTTAATCGGCGGTCTAAAGATAACCTATTTGAATATTTTTCAATTTGGCATTTTAATTGACTTCGTGTTATGAACGTTTGAGCCTATCGAACGGAACTTGATGACGTTATCTCTGCCTTGATTGTATAGTAGTGTAGTATAGGTTTTGTGTGTCAGGCAGGCAAACTTGCTCGTCCCTAAATGGTTTCCCTCTCTGGCTTTACAGACGGTGAATGTTCAAGTTCAGAATGCCTTCAACGATTTTTGCATGCTGGCCAACAATCAATTTATAGAGAATGTAAGTTGAACAATCAATTATAACTAACTCATTTTGTCGTTTCCTTCAACGGTTGTATTCAATTCATCCCCCAAAGTGATTTGTCTGGATTCATTGAAGTATGTAAACAGCTTTGCAGACGTAAACATGGTTATCTCTACGCTTTCAGCTGGTGTCAGATGAAGCGCTCACAAGTTCCGCAGTTCTCGCTAACGAAGGAGAGGCGGAGAAACCAATCAAGTCGAGAGAGGAGAGGCAGTCAGAGTTGATGCCTTTTGTCAGGCAAACTCTACAGCTGGGACTTCGAGTGAGCTCTCAGTTATAATTAGAACGCATGTATTTTGGTAGTAAATCATGTTTTATAGAATTCTTTGTCCCTCTAGTGTGTGTTGTGTGGCTGGATTCACTTAGTGGAGTGTGTTTGTGTTCCAGGTGTTGGAAAATCAGTACGAACGTGTGGAAGTGCGCACAGAACGAACCTCCACAGAGGAGGACCTGGAGGATGGACTGGAGGGGGCTGCCTCGTCCTCCTCAAGGGTTCATCCGGTGCTGGAGCCGATCTTCCAGTCCCGGGATCCTTATGAACATCGTCACCTGCCTCATCTTATTGGTTCCGTGGCCTTTAGAGATGATGACACCCTTGGAATTGGCTTCTTAGGTATAAAACACCAAACAGTTACTGAATATTATTCCTCGTCGCTTGTATCTACACATTATTATATAAATTTCATGCTATAAAATATCATTATTGACGATTGACATAAATTGTTAAACGCATTTAAATCATCGACATTATATATCTATAATTTATAGTGCAATGTCATTGATTTAAATACCTTAATATGAGCCATAATTAAAATTAAAAATATGTTTGTTTTATTTATTCAGCGAGCGAATAGCGAGTTTAATAAAGAAAAAATATATTTCTGCAATTTTATTTATAAAAAATTAATATATTAATTATAAAATTGCTGTATTATTTTAATATTATATTATAAGCATATTTTCCAGCTATAAATTTATAAATAACAATTTAAACCTCACAACTAATGGTTGCCATGGTTCAATTTAAAGAGCAAACATTTAAATCAATCATGTAATTTATCAAGATGATCGATAACACAATTATTACATAGAATTAGTGTAAAATCAAATATTATAGAACGGAAGCCTTCGTTTTTCAATTATCGATTATACGACCAATAATGAGTATTCAATAATATTTGATATAGCTCTATCTATTTTCATGCATAATTCTATATTGACAGTTTTATGAATTTTGCCTATTTCTGCTTTCTTGCAGATGAAGACGATGACTCGGAGGCGGAATTTGAAGAAGAAGAGGAGGAAGACAGCGAGTCTACACTCTCCAGCTTCGATGACGATCTCAGTCAACCGCGAAAGTCGACCCGAAAGTCCACAGGCCGCCACCACCACGACTCTCTCTCCTCCTTCTCCTCGGATGATGAAGACCACGACGACGACTTGGGAGCGTCGGGAGTGGAGCGTCGAGGGGAGGAGGTCAAGAGGAGACCCCCCGCGATGTCCACCCTCACTGCCAGGACGGATAATCTGTTTGGTTCTGATTCTGAGGTAACCGGGCCGACTTATAGAGCTGGGGTTGTTTCCTTGTCTGACTTTATGACTGCCTTACTTGTGACACCAGGGCTCCGACTTCTTCGATGACATGACTGAGATCTCTAAGAAAGCCCGATCCCGGGGCAGCACGCAAGCCACGGTGGACGAGGAGGCTGTTGCCAAGGTAAGCAACTACTCGACAAGGTTGTTTCCTGATCCGGAGGCTCTCCTCTGATATTCTCTTTGAACAGCCCCCACCACCACAGGCTGCAGCCACCAACTTTGCCGACGAACTGAAGCGGAAGTTGGGAGGCTCCTCAAATGACCGTCTTTCTGCCGGTCCAGCGAGTCCCTCTCTGCTCCCCTCCCATAGCAACAGGAACTCTGCCCCGCCAACCGCAGCGGCTGCCAATGATGACTGGTCAGACGAGGAGGAAGAGGAGGGCGGAGGACTGTTTGGGGGCAAGGACAACCTCTTCAATGCCAAGTCCCTCTTTGCCCCGGCTGCTGGTGGTGTAAGCAACTCTCAATACTACAGCTCCTTCCTCGAAAGAGTCATTCATCTATCTCATTTGCTTCCATGACAGTCCGCCTCGGGCCTGTTTGATGATGATGACGTCACAGCTGGATCAAAAACGCTCCCTGCCAAATCTGCACACGCTGCCAAACGGAAAAGTAGGATGTTCTCTTTTTGAATATTTAAATTATTGATTTATATCATTTTAAATTGAAACGCTTGAAATTTTTATTGCACGCCTTTTCTATGACGTAATCTTTATGATATATTGGACCACCTTGTCAGTGATTAGACAAAGTGTCAGCCACCAATCCCTCACCAAATCCTCCTCTCCGCAATCCCGAGAATTGCCCTCACGGAATCCTAATTTTAGCAGTCAAAATGCTTCCCGTACGAGTATTTTTGGTGAGTCTGTCATTATTAAATTAATAATGCGACTGCTTCAAATCAAATTGTTTTCCCCCAAAGAATTAGTTTGATTCTTGTTGACAATTGTTCTGATGTATATTATTAGAATCTGATGGGGAAAATGATGATCTATTTGTATCCCAACCATCTTCACGTCAAACATCTAATTTTTCTTCAAATTCTCAATTATCAGGTGCTTGCATATTTGTTGATTATTTGATTGATTACCAGTCGGTGTTCTATTTCCATTTACTTGATTGATCCTCGTAGCCACCAATCATCAAAATTCAGTTAACCCACCCAATGTACATGTTCAAAAACCCTCTCGTGCACCAATTCCAACTTCCAAGCCTGTGCAACGGGCTCACCATGGATTGTTTGGTAAGATGTTGGATCAAAAGCGCAGCCGAATCATTCGTTGTTTGACGTCTTTTTGTATTACAACCAGTTTTCCTTTATGGAATAGATTCTGAATCGGACAATGAGGACCTGTTTACACCAAAGTCGTCAAACATTCCTTCAATGTCAAAGGGCGCGGCAAAATCTCCCGGTTTATTTTCTGACGAAGAAGATAATCTATTTATTCCAAGTAAAAAAAGTAATTATCATATTATTATTATATTACTTTTTAAAATTATTAGTACTATAATATATTAATTCTTATTATTAATATATTTATTTATTACATTATTACTTTTTTTGTGCTGATGTGCAAACTTATGAAGCCCATTAATTCCATTGTTTAAAAAGAGAAATATTTTTCATTTTAGTTTCTGCACATAAACATTCGACTCTTGATGCAAAACAATCAAGTAATATAGCTGCAACAAAGACTTTACCTCAAATGAAGTGATTTTGTTTTTATTTATTCAAAAATTTATTAGAAATGTGTATAATGTAGGATGTGTTTAATTAATAAACTCAAATGTTTAAGAATCTAAAAGAACATTTCGACCAAACAAACACTCGCTGTTAAAATTTTATAATAATTAAACTTTTATAATAATTATTATTAATGAATGCAATTACAGTAATTGCAATAGTGTAATTGTATACAAGCGATATTTCTATAAACTCACAATGTATGAGTTTCCAGTATTCCTCAGAGTTGCGATTTTTAAATTGCAATATTGTATGTAAAGATTGGAATAGTCATAAGAAATAATAATAAAATATCTTTATTAGTCATAAATAATTAGAGCAAAATAAAAAGTGTATTACATGATTATAAATGAACAAAAGGACAGGTACTATACAAGTACACTTACGTCTCCCCTATACAGTGTTATGATGATCTAAAAAATGTTATAAAAACAATTATTTATAAACAGAACAGAAATATGGAGATTAAGGTAATAAGAGTACATTATGGTGAATTCTATTGGCACGTACGTGCACAAAGCTTACAAAATTATTTAATATCATTATATTATATTTTATGTATCGAGCAACATAAGTTTAGCATTTAGGGAAAGCTTGTAAAGAATATTATCAATAAATGTAGAAAAATAGTGTATTAGATACCAATTGAATAATTTTAATGTTGTCTGTGTTTCATGAATCGATCGATATAAACATTCGTACCAATTATATTGTTGGTTTGATGCACGTACGTACCAATAGACAAGTCGATAGATTATCATTAATTATACCAATAATTTAACACTTGTTGATAAATTGTTTTATCATTATTTCTCGAATTGATATCAATCAGGTACTTCTAATGAATGCTATGCGATTGCCATTACTTAGTGAATGTTTCATTATATTTACTAATGTCCGCAGTAAATCACGAATTATCTCTACATTTATTCTACAGAACTATTGTTAATCAAAAATCGATAATATGCAATTATTTTCGTTAAATCAAGGTCAAATACACCTTCATCAAATATTTTTGGAACTAGTCAGGAAGATGATGATGACCTTTTCACTGCTCTGTCAAAAAAATCTTCCAAGGTAAGACTTTGATTTTTCTCACAGATGTACTTCAAAGATGTATCCCATCGCATTTTCGGTCACTTTAACAGCCGAACAACACAGCCGCCGCCCCCACAACTCGTCTCTTCGGCAGCTCCAATGCAGACGATGACGAAGACGACTTCCTCACAGCAATGTCCAAACCCAGCTCCACGGCCAAGTCTTCCACAGTTGTAAGTTGTCGAAACACCCAATCATTACTATCGATCACTGTGTATCATTCAATGCTCCCTGACAGCCCAAACCGTCCAACAAGGAACCAAGCGGATCTCGAGATCTCTTCAGAAGCACCGAGGAAGATGACGACGATCTATTCTCCACTGCTAAGGTATCTTTTAGTTCCGTGCTACTACTGCTCTATTTCTGTGGGCATGCTGATAGGACCACTTCAATTAAACCCATTTCTTGGTCTTTAATAGGAAACTTAAAACATTTATTTTAAATCGCTTTTAGATAAACTCCCACAATTTTGAAATTTAATGTCGTTCACAAATTCTCTTCTACTGAAACTAAATTTGATATAATGATTTAAGGAACATAATATATCCATATCAATCTTTATGAGCCACTTGTTGAAATGTTATGAATCCACGTTTCATTAGAAGACATTTAATTAAATAGGCTCTAAATTCATTCCATAGTATTGATTTCTTATCGAATTTTTAATAAGCTATACTCATCAAGATTCATTATTTTATCATATCATTCAATCAAATTTGATCGATTTCCTTTTTCTAGCCAACACATCAGAAAGGAAATGCTTTCGATAGTGATTCCTTTGAGTCTCAAGAATCTGTGCCAATCGTTCATGAGGTATTCTTGGAATATTATTTACGTTGTGATAATATAATATTCTAATAATATCTAAATAATCTTGATTCAATTTAATGTTTATAGCCAGAACACAAGCGTCCAATTGGAGGAGTGTCCATGTTTGGTGGAATGGATCCTTCAATTTTGAGAAAGTCCAGTGTGTCTAGAAAGGTTCGTTAAAGTTTATATTATTTTCGTCAACAATTTCGAAATGTATGAATAATTTCATTCTTGAATGATGTTGTTCCCTTTTAGGAGTCTATAGACAAAGAAATTGCAACCAAAGAAGTTAAATCGAAAAATGTTCCTGTGACTTTGGCTGAAAGTGATGAAGAGCCTTTGTTTTCAAAACCTCCACCTGTTTCCACAAATAAAAAATCTGTCTTTGACGAAGACGAAGATGATTTATTTGGTGCATCCAAACCATCTATGAAGCCATCAGTTGAAC
>JAUZNC010027882.1:0-26331 GCA_034780395.1 Vannuccia rotundouncinata | reverse complement strand
AGTCCAAACCTTTTGGTGGTTCTGGACCTCCATCAATGAAGAAATCACCATTGCTTGATGACGAAGATGATTTATTTGGTGCATCCAAACCATCTATGAAGCCATCAGTTGAACAGTCCAAACCTTTTGGTGGTTCTGGACCTCCATCAATGAAGAAATCACCATTGCTTGATGACGAAGATGATTTATTTAGAGCATCCAAACCATCTATGAAGCCATCAGTTGAACACTCCAAACCTTTTGGTGGTTCTGGACCCCCATCAATGAAGAAGGCTCCATTACTTGAGGACGAAGATGATTTATTTGGAGCTCCTGGAGTTTCTGTAAAACCAAATGAAGACAACGATGAACTCTTTGGAACACCAAGAAAACCCACTGAGAGTGAGGTAGTGGATTTCTTTGGACAAGAAAAGGTTCGTTTGCATCTCCAATTTCTCTATAGACTTCATTAAAACCGCAGAATGTTAATTTCTTTCAGAAAGATTCAAATCTGAGTTCAACAACAGACGAGGACGCCCCAACAACCACAAAACCAAAATTCAAGCCCCCAGTTGGAGTAATGCCAATGTTCTCTGGAGCAGATGGAGGTAATAGACCTTACATTGATACCCTTCCATTCAATACCGTTTTATACAAACACAAGTGGTTCTCCTCACTTTAGGCAAATCGCTTGCTGATGAAATCAAAGCACGCTTCGGCAACCGCAAGAAGACTCCCTCTTCCAGTTCAAGTGACGACGATCAGAAGCCCGAATCCACTCCACAGCCTCGACCAAGTTTTCAGCCTCCTCCGGGTGCATTCTCTTTATTCGGAGGTCCTCCAATGGCTTCAAGAACTTCTGGTGAGAACACAAAGGGACTCGGAATTGTTTTTCGAATGTTAACATTATTATTCAGCTTGTTTTTCTTCAGCTCCTTCTCAGCCGGAAGCAGTGGCGAGTTTTGACGATCCAGTGAAGCCGAAAGAGACTCTTGCAAACGTGACCAAAGTACTTGAACTTTTTATTTTTTCCTCTCTCTTATGTTTGCTTTACAGTGCCTTTACCTCTGCAGAGTCGAGCACGAGTGGCTCACAACCGGCGACCTCCCACACGACGAACAGCGTCCACCACTTCGGCGGCACCAGCTCCAAAAGAAAATGACATCCAGCATCCTCAAGTAAGCTGTTCAACTCATCCTAGTGTAGACTGTCAACCAACCATAATCTAAAGCTCGCGTATTTCCCGTTTCCAGGAGAGCGGAGTGCCCAAAACATCCGTTGTAGATGTCTTCGATATTCCAACCGCAGCTCAACAAGACGCTCCCAAAGCTGAGGTCGACATTTTCGCTTCCTTTAAGCCTTCATCAAAACCAGCCGCAAAGTTGACCGAAGACATCTTCGCGGTGAAACCTTCTGCTGTTGCCACAGGAAATGCGAAACCCGACGACGAAGATATCTTTGCTGCGGTTAAGAAGGTGGAGAAGCATCCTAAGGTTGACACTGGTGATGACATATTCGCTGATTTGTCATCCACGAAGACAACGACTGAAGTGAGACATTTTTTTAATCATTTTTGAGATCTTGTCGTTTTGATGATCTTGTTCAATAAGACAGTTTTTTTACTTTCCAGAAAGTGAAACCATGGACAACTCACAAAATATTAGAAGATGAAGAAGAAGATTTATTTGCCATCGAAAAGAAACCAGCTCGATCAACCGCCAAGGTGACTTGTCTCTAATTATCAGAAAATACTAGTTTCATTAGGTATACTACTTTTATACAGATGGAAGTAGTCTACTTCTTAGTTAACATCTTCTTATGCCTTGATGAAATATTTTATCAAAATCTTATATGGATTAATTTTCAGAAATATGGGATTGAATTTTGTATTTGAAACTATGTGATATTTTAAAAATCATCTTTTTTCTGTTAACTTCTCCTCCTCTCTTAAGACTTCTGCATCAAGCAGCACTGTCACTAAGCAACCGGTGACTCTGGATTCTGATGAAGACGACCTCTTTAAGACGACAGCAGTCAAGTCCTCCACTCATCAGCACCATCACAAGAAGGGAAGCAGTAATAAGGCCTCTACAGACCGGCTTTTCACAGACGATACTGACATATTCGCTGACCTGCCTAAGGTCACCAAGGCGACGGATAAAAATGCGTCACGCGGCAGTGTCAGCAAGACTGCCAAGAAGAAGCCACCACCAGTTATACAAGATGATATAGGTGGGTAATATGTTCTAAACTGGGTTAGTTTTAATTAATGAGGGTAGAAAATTGACGTTACTATTTAGGAATCAAATGTTTTGACGCTTAAATGAGTCACCATAATATTATATAGAAATATATTACATATTGTTTCATAAAAATATAGTATGTATTTTATAAATTTTTAGGAGCTAAACCACAATGATAAAATATACGCATTTATACTACAATGATTAAATTGAAATATGGTGTATTGTATTATATCGTCCGACTTTCTACCATTACAAAGGTCATTGCTATTGGGGATGGCTTTACCGATCTAGACAGTTTGTTAAAAAGTATCGGCTGATATCTTTACTGCAACTACAAATCCTTGAAATAGATTTATAATCAATGTCTACGATTGAATATTCAAACATGTTCACATAAAATCAATAATTTTGTTTATTTCTAATCACAAACTTATTCAACTCCATTTCAGACGACATTTTCGCCACGAAGCCATCAACAAGTAAGACCAGCAAGAAGCAGAAGAAGTCTTCCGCCGTCGTCTCTTCCAAACCAGTGGACGACGGTTTTGATCCTTTGGGGGCGCTGACATGAATACAAAGATTAACCTCTGCCGACATGTTCTCTCGTGTAGAAAAGTGCATAATACTCACAGAATAATCATCCCTCCTACCTACCTGTATCTATTTAAAGCGTTGACCTTTTTCAATAACTTGATTTTATAACTGTTGTTGTTGATGCAATATATTCCCACCTCAGTGCCATTCTCTAGGACTCTGTGCCAAATTCAAAGCTCACTACTAAATTCATTCCTAACTTATTGACAGGAACACTTATCTTTTGCTTCTTCTTTTCATCAATGTATTCCTTTCACCAAAGATTCCTTTTTGATTTCATAACCGGCAGTAAATAAAAGACCATTCATTCAAGATTCTTGTACTTTGTTTCTGACCAACGCTTTGTGTACGTATATATCTTCTAGTATCCATATACGGCCGTTCTGCCTATTATATGTTGGACAGCGGTGATTTTGGCTGTTACAAGTTACCCAGTAATTTAATTATTTATTCATATTTTATTAAATATAAATCACATTTATGAATCAGTTTGGTTTTGTATTTTTTTATGAATTTAGTTTGTTTTTTATTTGTGTTTGTTTTATAGATTTATTGTAGAGTATCTTTTATGGATTATAGTTGACGTGTTGTGTTGGTATAATTAAGTTGGATGTTGACAAATGGTGGTAGAATGTTTGGTCGCAGGATTACTAGAGGATCAATAAACTTTCGCAGCACATAAACTTACTTGAAACTTTGATTTCAAAATTCATCTTTAATTTTTGTTTAATTGGTTTTACTAAACTCATAACATTAATTTGATAGATAAAGGGTGACAGTAGATATTAACCTGAAACTGGAATGTATTATGTTTTCAAAAATTCGAAATTAGGGCTGTGAAAAACTGCTTATTTTATTGAACACTGATAATAAATTATAAGTGAGTATAACCGTATTTAAATCTTATTTAATTTTTGATTGTCCGCGAAAAATATTTTGGATGTCAATTTAGAATTATTATTTACCTTCTTTATCACCTAAACAGAGTCCTTACGTTATAAATCATGCCGCTTATTACTTTCAAAGGAAATTTTGTTACAGACATGCCAAAAACGAGATCTACCAAAGCCTCCACCGGCGAATCAAAGGTTGGTAAAACACAAACAACTGCAGAGAGTCAGAAACGAAAGTTGGAAGGGGAAACGAACTCCTCATCAGCTAAGAAACGGAATACGAGAAAGCAAAAATTGGTGGAAAATGATGATACAATTGAAGAAAAGAAAATCTCACTATTGCCGCGAAAGGCCAGGAAATTAGACTCTAGTATCAAAGTTGAACCAGCCTCTTTCACAGAAATTACGAATGTTTCAAGTTCCGCTGGGGATATTTCCAGCGCAAAGAAGACATGTGTGGTGACCAAGTGTGAACAAGGATATATCGATAAACCCGATGTCTTTTTAGGGGCGCATGTATCCATTCAGGGAGGCCTGGAGAAGGCCTTCGACAATGCTCGGGCTATCGGTGCTCGCTCCTTTGCCTGCTTTCTTCGTTCCAGTCGAAAATGGGAGAGTAAGCCTCTGACGGAAGAGGCGGTGGGGGCATTCAGAAAGGCCAAGGAATCCGACATTTCTGCGGATCGTATTGTTCCTCACGGGAGTTATTTGTTGAACTGTGGCTCTCCTAATGTGAGATAAGATTGTAATCAATGTTGACTGTGTTTTTACTGATCGGGTGGCCTTCGCTTTCAGGACGAGACGTTGGCTAAAAGTCGTAAAGTTCTCACTGAGGAACTCCAAGTCTGCGATCGGCTGGGTCTTACCTTGTACAACTTCCACCCGGGCTCGACTTGTGGCCTTATCGACCGGGAGGAATGTATCAGGAAGATTTCCGAGAGTATCAATATGGCTCACGAGGCCAGCAGTGGAGTTGTTGTGTTATTGGAGAATATGTCCAAACAGGTGATAAGCCCGATGGGTGACAAACTTTTTTACAGTTTTAAATAATAATATCAATAACAATTCTATAATTAAAAGCGCTCCTTCTTACATGATTAATCTGGCAGTCTAGGATACATGAAAATGTATTGTGTTGCTTTGATATATAAAAATAAACATTCCACAAATTTATTTAATTTTATAACCTGCTCCAGAATTTGCTACCTTCATTTCTTCTCGAAGAAGTTTTCTAAACTTTCTGAAGGTTAAAACTTAATCTGTAGTCAAATTCGTCATTTGTGTCGGCAAAAATCAAGTTCACTATTTTCTATATAACAAACACACGCTGAACTGTTTTACTAAGACTGAATTATTCCTGCATGATCTCTGAGACCATTTGTTCACCACATAAGGGCCACACCATCGGAGGCGAGTTCTCAGAGCTGGCTTCAATCATCTCCAAGGTAACAGACCAGTCCCGCGTGGGCGTATGTCTGGACACGTGCCACGCCCACGCAGCCGGCTGGGACTTCTCCTCCGCGAAGGGTTGTTCCTCCCTCTTTGCTGAGGTGGAGGCTACAGTGGGTCTCAACAGGGTGTTGGCCGTCCATCTCAACGACTCCAAGGGGAAGACTGGCTGTCACCTGGACCGGCATGAAGATCTGGGTCGTGGGAGCATCGGATGGGCGGGTCTGCTTCGTGTTGTCAGTCATCCAGGCTTGAGAGGACGCCCTGTTGTCTTGGAGACGCCGGGATGGACGGATTATGCTGCTCAGATCAGGGAGATGTACAAGCGGGTGATGCAGTCTGGATCATGACATGCTTTTGACATTTGAGAGATTCATAGCTGTATTCTGAGTAGCTAGTTGTATGTTTTACCAACATTTGCATTTGTCTACAATATACGATTTTATAACAATTTATTTAATATTGCTAATTGATATAAAAATGTTGCCTGGGTCAGCAAATATTTTTGCACAGAAAGGATATGTCAAAAGGCAATTCATATACACATATTTAGACTTCTGTTGTTTAGTTGGAAAAGACAAATTCAGGTTTTATTTTGAGTATAATTGAAAAATTCCAGATAAAATGCGCGCTAAATCCAAAAAAACATTGTTTGCGAATTCTCCGATTTGAAATGTTGTCTGGTTGGTTCAAATACATAACAGTATAGCTATATCTTTAATAAACAAGTGATACAGATATTTTTTCTCATGTGGAAGACTTTTCAAACAATATCCTTAAAATATGACAACACCTGTCCCCATAAGAGTGAGGAAGCCACCCGACGGTCATCATAGGAAATGGTTGACAAATAATTCACATCAGAAGCGGTTATGCGTAATTTTTTATGAACATTGAAAATAATTTTGTGTCCAATAATCTTGTATATAAAAATAAAATCTTTTCATTTAGCGCGCATTTTTATCATGATGTTTAGCAATCAAACCATGTTTTTATACCAAGTTCCGACGGTTAGCTATTAATTAATGATCTGCGTCTATAGTCTCTAATGTTTGTTTGGGAGTATTTAGAGAACTCTGTTGTTAAAAGTACCTCTAATATTGACTAGTATAAAATGTCAAATTAATTAGCTGTATAGAAGATGCAGTAGTTGGCAGAGAATACCAACGTCCTCCGGTTTTGATTGGTCGGATGAGCATAATTGTATCATAGACACACATTAAACATCTAATTGATCCTGGATTAATATCAATCAATGTTTCATACAGAAAATCTTATATTTTGACAAGTGAAGTAGAAAGAAGTAACCTTGGTAACACTGCACCTGTAAGACTGTTGAGGATAGCAAATGGGGAAACTTCGACGGCCAGTTACTGTTGCTGAAGAGAGCCGACGTCCACCACTGCTGTTCACAGGTAGGACAAACGGGTGCTTACAATCTGCTCAGTAAATCTTGGATTTTTAGTAAACATTAAGCATTTCGGTTTGGTCTGTATTACTTTTAATTGCAAATGTCAAATTTAATAAAATCAATATAAAATTATTTCCGTAATTTAGTGACAATCAATTCATACGTGCTGTGCGCTTGCTTACAATGTTGAGAATTAATTAATTGCAAGATGAATCCATATAAAATTTAAATTTCAGGACCCGATGGCTTGCGTATGCACAGGACATTGGCGACCCCAGAGCATAGCTTCGTGGGGGACTGGGGTACTCTCTCTCCAGAAGGCACCAGTGACGTCAATTATCTGTGGCGAGGAGGGTCAGGAGGAGCCCCGACCCCGCGCTCCCAGATGGTGGGAGAGGTTGGCTGGCATTGGGGTGGATTAATGGGCTGGAGTCCTACTCATCGGCAGCCTGCCACATCCAGGGAGGACTACAATCAGGTTAGAGATTGATATGGATGTATGTGCAATGGAAGTATAGAATCTAGAACGTTTTCTGGAAACTATAATAGTCACAACTTTAACTCATTAAGAAGACGTTTCTTATGTAGTGTTGTGATCTTAAATTTAACACTATATGTTTTTTTAAACCACAAATATAATAAATAATTGTTGTAACCGACACATTGGAAGTAATCATTATAACATTTATCATAAAATTATTCGTATTGGATCAATTTCGAATCCACGTTCTAATAGAACACTTGATAAATTAAATAACTGTTCGTGTTATCAGTCAAATGATCAAAATGTATGTTAGCTGGTGTAAGAAAGCATTCTCTGAATTCCTTAAATGTGTCCGCTTTTTATATAATAATTTTGGATTGGGGCCAATTCTACGTTTTTTTAAACTAAATCCTTCGTTATATCCTGATCACAAGTTTGTATATAAATCCCAACAGATAAATAATAAATTGATATTTAATAGGAATCACATTTAAATATGAATAAATTGCTGTAATTCTGAATGACAAAGAGTACAATAAAAACATACTTATCTTCAGTCCAATATTATGTTTTTAAAAGCCAACAAATGTTACGCTTATATCGATGCTTTATGTTGATGCTTTATGCTTTATGATCTGCTATTTAATAATACATAAATTCTATGTACTGTCAAGCTTAGAATAGATGTTATATGTGTCTATAACGTTTATTTTTGGTAGTTTGCTTTATTCATAAGTTTTATTTTTAAAAGATATTTTGATTTCTTTCGAATCCGAAGAATCTTATTAAAATTTGTTTCTATTCTACAAATACTCCTGAAATAAATTACGTTTGAACAGTTGCATTGGTCTACGGTTGAATGAACTAAATGACTTGTATTGTTTTGAAGCAGCGTCTAATTGATTTAATATACCAGGCTTATGTGGTAGTCATGCCACTAATTGACTCTTACCTGAGATTATATTCTGATCGGCAGCAGAATTACTTACCAATAGACGGTGCCCCAATTAGTGTACACATGAGTAGATACGGTTGATTTAATTGCAATTGTAGCAGCATAGTTACATCATATCAATATTGGAAAATAAAAGTCTATATTATGTATTAAAATCAATAATATTTAAATTTTGTCAGGATATACAAGTAAACATCTTTTTCATTCCAAGTTCTGAAAATATTTCTATGAACTTATGAGATGAATTTAAATTAAGATTCATTAAATTAATTCTGATAACTGCAGTTTTATTTTATCAAAACTATCGATTTCTATTTTTAAATGACATTATGATAAATTTGACATTCATTATTTAGCATTTAATTTAGCTAACTACCTATTAACGGTCTATACGTCATTAATTAATTAATGTTTTCCTATTACAATTAATTATTTGTTCTTTACTCTGATTTCTATTTTTATGAATTATTAATTGAACGCAAAATATGCCTTTAATAAAAACCAATCAGCGGTTATATATCGTTGGTTGTGAAATTTAATGACATTCTCAGTGAAAAAGGAAATGTTCAGGGTATTGGTTAATTGAAAACCTAAAATAGGCATTAATGGATTATTATTAAATTATATATATATGTAATATGTGAATAAAAGTTATCGAATAGTACCAAACTAATATTTACAGCAATTTGTATAGTATTTATATTTTTCTGAAGGCTATAACAGATAATTAACAATATATTTAAATATCCTCATGCTTCTATATATTCATAACCGTATACATATATCAGTATCATACAGAATAAATTTTCAGAGGTCATTAATTTCAAGATCTTTTGTATTATATACATTAGACAATAACTGGACACCACGGAGCAAGATCCATGCCGACTTTTCGTCATTGTCAGGAAGTCACTGAGACGTAAGAGGTCATTTAATTTATTTACAGTGTAAAAAGTTTAGAATATCTAGAATATCACACCGAGTTTATATTTAAATATTTATTGTAAAAAAATCTAATCATTATTTGATATTTGTTTTCAAATAAGGCATAATTGCTTCAAATACCTGCGTATTATCTGAATGCATCTCCATCTAGCTATAATGTTTTTTTATCCTACAGTTATCAAATTCCTGAGTATACATTTTCCGAGTTTCCCAATCATCGTCAAGTTCCCTGGAATGTACCCCATATTCGAGCGCCACAATTACCGCAAACAGAAACCTCTTATGGAAACTGGTTAGTTGCAGATTTGTTAGTCGTTTAACAATTGTTAATAGATTAATTGATAAACTTACACACAGAAAGTTTTTTGTGGTTGCCTTAAACATGTTTTTTGTAAAATAATCTATTGATTTTGTTTAAGAATATTGACTTCGTTTTGTAGGTGGGATCCCCAAACGTTTCATCCGAAACCCTTTTGGAAGCCATTGATGCCCCAGAAGCGATACAAGATTAATCACAATCACAGTAAAAATATTCTACAATCATATTTACATGTTTGCAGTTAGGGAACATAAACTGTTTGATATAAATTAAATTATTGGGAATGGAATTTTGAGTAGTAAATTTTCTTCTTGTAGTCTTATTTTTAATAAAATATTTATCACATATGACCAACTTTAATTTTATCTATATTCTCAGACAATAATTTCACAAATAAATTTTTAATTAAAACTTTTTAGAAATAATTGTAAAATAAATAACGCCAAATGTAGCCATTTATATTGAGACTTGCTCTCTAAATTTATGATTTTTGTGGCAATACTCTAGTCCAATCAGATCATCTCTCCATTCCTCTAGTCTAATCATATCATCTCTCCATTCCTCTAGTCCAATCAGATCATTTGTCCATTCCTCTAGTCCAATCAGATCATCTGTCAATTCCTCTAGTCCAATCAGTTCATATGTCCATTCCTCTAGTTCAATCAGATCGTTTGTTCACTCCTCTAGTTTAATCAGATCATTTCTCCATTCCTCTAGTCCAATCAGATCATCTCTCCATTCCTCTAGTCCAATCAGTTCATATGTCCATTCCTCTAGTTCAATCAGATCGTTTGTTTACTCCTCTAGTTTAATCAGTTCATTTCTCCATTCCTCTATAGTCCAATCAGATCATCTCTCCATTCCTCTAGTCCAATCAGATCATCTCTCCATTCCTCTAGTCCAATCAGATCGTCTGTTCATTCCTCTAGTCCAATCAGATCATCTCTCCATTCCTCTAGTCCAATCAGATCGTCTGTTCATTCCTCTAGTCCGATCAGATCATCTCTCCATTCCTATAGTCGAATCAGATCGTCTGTCCATTCCTCTAGTTAATTTACATTGTATTTTATCTTCTAGTTCAATCATATCGCGACAACGTGGAGGATAGTAAAGCTTTTCTCTACAGAGGTGATGACTCCTATTCTCGGTTCATTACAAGGGAACAGCTTCCACGACGCAGTTTACGATGTTCTCCTCCTTAAGGTATCATGTTTATATATTAATTGTGATATAATTCTAAATCCCCTGTATAAAATTATAAAATTAATGTTTTTGATTGTATTGTTTCGCTTAATCTGTTAACATTTTAATTAATTTTAGACTTATAACGATCAATATTAAATCAAGATTTATTATTGAAGAATATGAAAAGTTATCGTTGAATATGTTTAAAATTTGATGTTTTGACAAAAATTACAACATTGCGTGAACAAATTATTTTTTGGTAAATTATTTCTGAAGTTTTTATTAGGTATCCTGTTTACTTGTGCATAGTTTATTATAAATATTCAATATTATAGACTTGTATTTATTGCATCATCATTATTTTTTAGATTCGCCTACTAATTTGTGTGAAGGACAGTTAAACTTTTTTAAGATCAACTTCATTTCTAATATATATATATAATTAACTTTGTTGGATAATATTGTGTAAAATTGACTGCAATATGACTGCTTCAATTTAGTAGGTACTATATATTATGTCTTGAGTATATATGTTTCGTGTATTGTTTAAAGTATACATTTTAACCTAATTTAATTGTTAATTATTGTTACAATCTGCTTATTATATTGTATGATTGTGTAATATAATACTTATTTATATAGAATTTTGATATAAGTCACTTTCCATTTTATTGAAGGAAGAACTATCAACCTAATAGCTACTACCATAGCTTTAATAAATATAGTGTCTATAACTTACAATTAATATATATAAATATAATTCGGTTTATATTTTCTTAATACCATTCATTATATATATATAAAAGCACTAGTTAATTAATCAGACAATAGAAATATAGGATATCCATATTATATTTTAAACAAACCACACAAATTAATAACATAAATTGTTTATATAAGCAAAATACAAAATTTATAATGTAAATTTATTTTATTGGATAAAGACATTTCGTGGATGAAGCGTACCATAACAATTATAGCCTTTCATTACTGTCATATGTCCATTATGCTGTTGAAAGCAATTACCCCAAAAGTAACCACTTTTTACAAAACAAGCTATAAAGATGAATTGATAAATCGAAATTATAGTTTATTAAAATAGTCATAGTAGATTTGTAAATTTCTTAAAAACAAACTGCAATCTAAAATTTATTCATTTAAAATTCTTAGCCAGCTTGTTAGGCAAAAAATTTCAATTTGATTAGTTAATTTGAAATTATAGCAATAATTAATATCATGATATTAAAGAAAGACTAAACTCACTCCTTTATCCAAAAATCATAGATAATATATACTATCTTTGTTTAAGTTCTATATAAAATATACAATATCTATGTCGAAAATAACCTTCAATAATTAAAAACCATTTATTTAAAGAAAATATTATACCATATTGTTAAAAATTACTTTTTCTGTTATTCTTATGAAAGTTGCGGTAAATAGTTATATGTATCTATGATTTCATACCTCTCTTTATATATAATGTATAGTATCGTTATATTTCTATGATTTCCTCTCTATATAATGTACTATAGTATTGTTATATCTCTATGATTTCCTCTCTATATATAATGTATATAGTATTGTTATATTTCTATGATTTCCTCTCTATATATAATGTATAGTATCGTATAGATTTCCTCTCTATAATGTACAGTATCTCCATGATTTCCTCTCTATATAATTTATTGTATAGTTATATCTCTATGTACTGTATGAAGCGTACCAATACAATAGCCCTATACGAAAACTAAATTAAGCAAAAGCATTATGCTGTCATATGTCCATTATAACCACTTTTTACAATACAAGCTACAAAGATGAATTGATCAATCGAAATTATAGTTTATTATAGTCACAGTAGATTTGAATATTTCTTAAAAACGAAGAAAAATACAAATAATATTAAATAGTTAAAGATTATAATATGTATATGTATACCTACAAGCCAGTTATCACAAAATGTTATAGGTAAGTGAATTGATATAAACTTATCGTGAATTTAAGAATGATGTATCAAGGTTACAGCATAGACTTAACTAACAAAACTTTGTAGTCTATGGGTAACAGTGGATCTTCAAAAAATAATTTGTTAATAAAAAAGATATCAAAAATCACAGTGATCGAGCGTCTACTAGATCACTATGTAATGTAGATGAACGACCTATGTGATCTAAGATATTTGGTTGAATATGCCAAGCTGGTAAGCTAATTGTCTTGAGGAACTTATAAAGAATTTCATCAATTGCGCTGTTGTCTTCTTTATGAATTATTGGTTTAACAAATTGCAAAAACTGTTGGGCCGAATTTTGTGGGAAAATGATACCCGGTGTGCAGCAAAAAGGTGCTGGTGCAACGCTGTACAACATTGGGTGAATACTGCGTATAGCCAAAAACACTGGCCTTCCCACTATTAAAATCACGAGTAAACTTGCAAATAATCCATAAAACCATAATCGCAAAGTTAACAAAAGGGAATACTTGAAATACACATAGATAAATGTGATGGTAGTTAATAAACTTCCCAACGCACATAATTCCAAAATTCTATCCAATTCAGGTTGTAAATACCCAAGAAGTCTTGGTGGATGATACAATTTTGCAAAAAGAAATGATCGACGGGGATAATCTAAAAACCAAAATACTACATCGAAGAAATGTTTCACTGGAATAACGTCATCTTCCAGCAATATGACATATTTCGGATTGTATTTTAATGTCTGATTTAGACAATATATATAATCTGTAGTCTCCTTCAGTAGTGACTCAGTAATGCTGTCCGGTCTACTTTTGAAGTAGCGATTAAAAATTGTGAAATTATTTTTCAATTTGTGCACAGATTCGTGGCTGGATGCTGGTGAATTGACATTGCAAATGAATAATTGAATTTTACGTTTTGAATCTCTGTTTATCTTCAAATTATACTCACTTAAACGGTCGACTAAATTCCATAATGTGAGTTGAAAATATTGTTCATTATCATTAAGCGTTTGTCTTTTCTGTGTGATTATTGTGATACCAACGTCAATTGGGACCTTGGATACTCGATAGTCAACCGGTTCGTAACGTTTTACGATATGTAGTATATCAAAATATTGTCCTTTTATTAATCTATCGAACTTAACATTCTCATCTTCATCTACTTTAAATCCTTTCCACTTGTAGGTATATGCAAATCGTAACAATTGAGTGCACGCGGCGAAACAGCAGAGAATAAAAACACAGCATATATATTTCATTGAGTCATGCCTCATCATTCTTAAACTTAAAAAACGTAAACACGACATATCATGTAATATCATGCAATAAACTCAGAACATAAAGCATAAAAATAGAACCAAAGGCTTTGAATAGAACTGATAGCAAATATGTTGCATCAATCCTATTCAGTGTTTGCTCGATCGATATCTGCAATTACATTAACCAATCAAAACAGGTCATAGAGCTTTTTATTGATTGGCTTTATCTATTCAGAAAACTCTAAATATTTTTAGTGTATAACATACATATGCGCGTGTCAAAACTCCACATATTTATTTATACGTGTGAAAAATCATTGTAACTTAATATTAAATTGGGAATAATATTACATGGCACGTACCTATTGTAATATTAAAATGTTCAAATATTCACTTTTACATGGATTTAATAGACAGACACCTATTACAAAATTACATATAATCATTTATAAATAAACAAAAATAGGTATGTTTTTATAATGTGGGCGAATTATATGTCATCTCACTATGATATAAAAAGTGATCCAAATGCGTTTTATTCCCATTAAAAATAAAACTTTGTAAATTTATATGACTGTGAATAATTTAAACATTGACATTTCAATAAAATTTTCAGTTGAAAAATAGGTGTTATGTTAAATGTATACACCCACTGTGGTTTTATTATTAAGTCAACTAAAAAAACTGTTTTCATAATAAATCAATTAATCATTCTTAAACACTTGTATTTTTTAAAAAACCTGTAAAATTTTGAAATAAACATTGAAGTTATTCATGATTACGCCCCATGGGGTTAAAACTTTCTACCATCAGACCATAAAACACCCCATAAGTGACGCTAATAGAACAATAAATTCTAAGGGTTTGGAAGTTTTCTCCTGCCTAAATCATATTTATCTTTTAAAAACGAAACATACGTTTGAATTCACTAAAACGGGCAAAAAAACTATTTTCAACTGCTGATCTTAGCCCTAAACATGCGCTTCATGAACCTGCCCCCTATACTTTTCAAATCTTTTTTCCCTAAAACTATCAAGCTATTATTAATTAATATTTTTTAAATACCTCCTTATTATTACTGTCCTCAGCTGTTTCCATTATTGTTCTGTACTGCTCCCCTATGTGCTGTACTAAATTTACATATATATAGGCTTATTAGTATTAATTACTTTTAGTTTCTAAATATTAAATTTTAAAATATTTGCTATATTACTAACAGTAGTAAACTGCAAAAATGTATATTATATATTGAAAATTATATTATTTTGAGCAAATAAACAGCATAATATTCTCTTTTAAATATTTGTGATGTGCAAGAATTAAATAGAATGTATATTATATATTATAATAATAAGAGAACATAAATTTACTAAAACATTAGTAATAATATATTATCAATCGAATAAAGGGAATATGGTATGATACAAATAGATAATTTTTATAAAAATGCTGATGTTAGTTAAGCCTTCTTCTTGATTGCTATTATTTTCGGTGGCGACTTCACTTTAGTTGGATCGTAGGAGAAAGTTTGCACAATAGGCTCTTTTGCGGCGTTCTTCCAATTTCTATCGTCTATTTCTTCTCTTTGGTCGACAAAAGTGGTCAGCCGCTGAGTTTTGAATTCTATATTTGGAATGAATTGGAAATATTATGTTTTATAATATAACAAGGATTATGACCTTGGTGTTCACATGGCCATAGTTTGAATCACTCACGTTGCTTCATTTTCTGGACCATGCCCTGTTTAGATTGAGATGGTTCCAGGCTCGCTCTTTCGGGCATTTTGTACCGTTTCTTGAAAGCCGGCGTAAGCATGATCATAGACTGTATCAACGAACAGAAGTTGGAGATCATCCAGTAGAACGTGACCGTCTGAAGATTTTAAATAGGAATTTAAATATACCGGGCATTTTCGTTGAACCAGTTAATGATAGTCAAATATATGAAACGGCGTAAGTCTGTTGAAAAACAGAATTAACAACATTTCTAGCACTTAAATGTATTAAAAAATAGAAAAATACGAACCATTGGGTAGTTCTTGATAAAGATTAATATCGTAAACGGCATAACTCTCATCATCCATTTCATTTTAGGATCCATGGTTTTGACGGTACCGAAGTCTGCTCCAACCTGTAGACAATAAAGTGGACGTCAAACAAAAACTTATAGAATCAATAAAGCTTTCGTAAATCAAAATTTAAAAGAAGAAAACAGTAATATTATTTGATTTATTGCAATCAAAGATATTCAAATATTATCAAGATGCAGAAAATTATATTGATAAGTAATTAATTAATTGAACAACCAGTCGTAGAAATTGAAATATTATTTCTATGAAATTTATCATACTTGTAAAACCAATAATTTAATTGAACCAGATATAATTTAACTATGGACATTACACTATAACTGTGTATATAACTATTTCTTTAACGCATGGTGTGCATAAAGTCCAGTTACAGTTTTATGTTTATATTACAAGAGAACAAAAAGATGAAGGTTGTGCTGACATATATTTATAAAGTTTTATTTTCACTGACCATTAATGTTACCAGATCATTATTTATTATGTGCTCCACCTGTGCCTTTCTAGAATTTCTAGGCGATTGTCGAGTGTGTTCCCACACAAAATGAGTGTTTTCAGCACCCCAAAATCGTACATCATGCGAAATGACCATCCCAGACAAAAGTTAGCTTCATCAGAAAAACAAATTTTACTCAAATATCATTGTCAATGGCTTCCAATAAGGAGCGAGCTGTATATTTGGCTGTATAGCATGAATAATTTGAAGTTTATATGGATACCGATAAGACATTTTCGTAGAATTTCATGCACAGATTTTGTTGGTATTTGCAGTTCCCTAAACGCTCGACGAATAGATGCAGGATGTTGTAGATAATATTGGCTAACTCGGTCAACAGTTTCTTGTGAAGTCTATCACAAACACTACCTGTTTCTAGAAATGAATGCTTTGTCGAGATGGAGGATTTCTGCCATATCTAAGACGAAAATTTATTTGGGTGGTTAGGAAAAATTTGCTTTCTATAAACCAGAAGTCACATTGAGCTTTTTCTTGCAAATTCATGATTTAATAATGAATTACTGATCTCTTTCTTGCTAAAATAATCATAATCTAATAATGACCCAATAAAATAAAATATTATTAAACATCTAAAAATAAAATCTGGATTTTACAAAATCAACAACGTAACAACGATGTATTGTAAAATACCTCTAACATGATAGAGAGTGTGACGGCAGTGACGATGGGGAAGATGTAATAGGGATCAGACATTGTGAGATCTTGGAACCAAAATAGGCCGCCAGTCTGCATACTAACCACCGGCAATTCAGCCATTCCTTTTAGTCCAAAAAGAAAGCTCAAAAACACTGGCATCTGAAAAAGAAAACACACCTTTAACATTGTAACATCAAAACTTGACAAAGAATTTGATTTATTGATCGAGATTTCCAAAAATGAGATAAATGAGAATAATTCAAAAATGTATCAAACAACACTAGAATATATTACCTGGAATAAAGGGATCAGCATTGATTGAATCGGTCTGAAATCCGAATTGTTTGCAAAGTTCTGCATTTCCATTGAACATTTCATAGCTATAGAGAAAGAAAAATACATTTCTACAAACAGCCATGATCCATAAATTTACACATGATAAATATCATACTTTCAGCGAAGTTATTAGAATTCTTTGCGTCACTGAGTCGTTTCTGAAGTTCCCCTATTTTCGGCATTATATTGGAATTCTTCACTAAGATTTTCTTCTGCTTCAGCAAAAGAGGGAACATCAGAGTGCGGATGATAATTGTGGCTGAATTGAATAATCATAGTGCACAGTTTTTCATTAAATAAAACAGAATCTAATCAAAACAAATTGGGGACTTACTGCAGACAATAGTACCCCACCAGGGCAAGCCACACTCCACATGTAGATACTCCAGCCACAACTGTACCCATCCTGAGGGCATCCAAGCGTTCCCTAGCCCGAGACTGGCCAATGTGGGCTCGCCCAAGTGATTGAGAACGAGTTCTTGAGCAGTCTCTTCAAGAGGAAGGCCAGTTGGAGGCTCTGGAATGAATCCGATGTCTACGGAACTGGGAGGTGACAAATCTGTAGAGAGAGGCTGCAAATGGAGGAAAAACTTGTTGGTGTGAAATTAATGTGCTGAAAAATATTGCCTAATAAGCAAAACCTACTTGTGGATCTGCTGTGCTCCCTGTAAACCAAGAAGTAATGGAAGATAGGGAGAGAGTTCGGACACCTTGTGAAGTCCATGATGATGAAGGTTTTCTAAAGAGGAGAGGACGAGCTGCTCCAGCTAGTAAGCTGAGTTGACATTTTCGAGGAATCTGATGATTGATCCTCAGATGATAGAACCGCAATGCTAGTAATTGTCGAGATAGCATCGAGTTCTTTTTTTATCTAAAATGAAAATATTTACACAAAAGTGGCTATTTAGAAAATATATATACACAAAAGATTTAATTATTAAATAACCAACTCATATTTAATTAAATGAATGGAAATGGGTGCACCTGTATTTAAGCAAATTACAAAATGCAGGGTTCCCCATTTCAAATTCAAGGGTCAATTATATAAATTTAACAATGCTTCAATGCATGTAAATAATAATATTGTTAATAATCACTATTATATTAAAAATTATAAAAGAACAGATTATTAATATGTTAATTAAATAAGATAGAATTTTTGAATGAACTGACCTAATAATTATATTATTGAGCAAAATTAAAAATTATCATTAAAAGTAAGAAGAATAGGATTAAAATTCAAGGGGGATTATGTCACCAGGAGGAAAAATATTAAGGTAAGCAGGTTGTAAACCATGATTCATTTGAAACATTAGACAATTAATAAACATACAGTGTACTCTGGTTAAACCAGAACTATTCATTATAATTATTTAATACTGAAATCAGCTAAACTGGAATACAGATGTATTTTTTGTGTGCAAAATACTTGTGTTTACTATGTATTGGACAAACTGGACAACAATTTTATGTCATTAGATAATCAAAAGAGAAAATGCCACTCGTGTTTTGAGTTCATTACAAAACATTTGTTGCCACCGAATTACAGAGAAGAAGGTTCAAAAAACCACAACTGGCTATTTTAAATAAACTTTGCATATTTATTTTATTACATAACTAACATCCATATATGTAATTTGTTACAGTTATATATATGTTAGTGATGGAACTAGAATACAGATGGTTCTAGAATCATCCATATGTATTTAAGTTACCCAAATTTGATGAATGGTTCTGTATATATTTTCCAACAGAAGTAGAATTCAATATTTGATGGAGGTTGAACATTTTTAATAATTAACTTGTTTGAATTTAATTTTTACCATTTTCAAATAATTTAAACAAGTTTACTAATTTAATATGCCAAAAGAATGTTAAAATATATGTCTAAATGGAAAAATCATCATTTTCTGAAAATTTTAAAATCTTACATATATATACAAAATTGAGAATATTCAATGTTATATGTACAGATGAAATTCCACAAAATATAAATAATCCTTCAATATTGTTATAATGGACATAATATTATTTTCAAACAATTAAGATTTGTGTTCCAAATATATATATATATTGGAATTTAATAAAAATCAAAACTAAACAGATGATTAAATGAAACAAGAAATCAATTATTAAAGAAATTCTAAATTTATCCAGATGGATATATAGAATATAATGTCTTTTTTGTAATTGAATAGATTCATCCATATGAAATAATGTGGAATCTTTCAAGAAATGTAAAAAAGAAAATGCAATTTTTTAAGACTTTTATAACTTAGTCTGGTACATTCTAGATCTGTCTGTATCAACTCTAGCTGATAGAACTAGAATGGGTCATGTTAAAGAAGGGGGAGGGATGAGGTGGAATGTAGAAGGAGTGTAAATGGTTGTTGCTGTGTATGCTCCCCATGCATCTCCTGACTGGCCTAAAAGAGTATAAAAATGTTTTGCTATTTTTTACCAGAATTACTTCACATCTTGTTTTAGGCCTGATAAATGTGTATATGTTGGGTGCAATTTACCAATCTGTGCTACACAAATTACCAATTGATTTCAAAATATTTTTAAACAAATTTATATAAAAATCTAAATAATATACAAGCTCTTTAATATAATAAAATATTTAATACTAAAAAAATAACATTGTTTAATTCAATATAAAGAAGTCAAATTCACAACAGTGATTGTAAATTATTCAATAAAAGGAATTCAATAAAAGCAAGCAAAACAAAAATATAAATTTTAGTTATTATTTGTTATCATTGTGCTAATTGCAAATTGGTAATTTGCACATCACATATTAGTAATAAGCACAGATTGATCGAATGTGGCCAACTTATATGCTTAACTTACAAATTATGTAACTTAATTAATTAAGCTAATTATAATTTATGTTTCTTTATTAATATATTAAGGCTGAAAGTATTAAACAACCAGGCTGGGCCATTTAATACTTGCAAATGTCTGTATAATGTTTAATTTATATATTTCTGTTTCTTGTTTGTTGATTATTTTTCTTTTCTTTTCATTTTATTATATTATTTTGTTCATTTTATCCTCATTAAAGAAGTTACTGGCAAACACAAAACTGTGTTTACAGTGAAATATAGATGTTTGACATAATTCTTTTCTTTTTCTTATAGGTATTATTTTGTGTTTGGGGAAGACAAGTGTCTCAAGGCAATCTCCCCATCACAAATTAGCATACAAAATAGGACTCAGGACATTAAAAAAATATTAGCTATCACACCTGAAACCCACACCCTATTGCATTGCATTTCATCTTTTGTTTTCATTTCATTAATTCATTCCTTTGTACCCCACCCATCACAATTTAACATCCAACTGCTATTCCTGTAAATATATTCACCCCCAGGAAACCCACATATTTATTATTACTTCTACCCTGTCAAAAATTATATATATATTTTTGATCACTTGTTTTAATTTGTATATTGTGATTTCTCACCCCCAATGTACTCACCCCATGTCAATTAGATTGTCATCCAATCATTCCCTTCCTACTTCTACCCTACCACATGTTCTTCATAAAGAAACTATGATCCTTCCAATCAATACTATAACACCTCAAAATATACTCCATCCAGATCCTCTCAAACCTCTTCACACCAATCCAAAAGATCTGCACGTTAGAAGGACTGGTCATTATATTTTGAAAAAGAAATGGCTCAGATTCATAAGGAGCATTGTCTTGTTCAAAGGGACATAGAATCTGCCAGACATACAGACAGAATGGCTCATTTAATGATGGACACTCCTGCCCTTGTCCATGAAAGTTTCATTTCCACTGCAAACCTCAACTCTGTTACCAAACAGACACTCCTGTGGTTCCATCCATTGAACTCAGTGTAAAATTCTTTTGTTTGACTACACCCCCTCTCTTAAGTGTACCAGTATATTATTGGGTCAAAAACTCAGTCTCAATGGTCTTTTTTCCCTTAACCTACTCCATAGTGCTCCCAACTAGCCACAGTTTAAAATGTCAGCTACCCAACCCAACCATGACATTACTCAATCCTCATCCAGCTCAACTGCTCCTATACTGCAGTTATTAGCCAATCTCCCTAACTCTCCTAAACCATCCAGATCCTGCAATCACTGCCAAAGCAATAGTCATGCTGCCATTGTTTTTTTTCCTTCATACCTATTTACTCTCTTTATTTTAAGCAGTTATACCATCAAAAGGTAAAGTTGTCTCTACAAAACCAAGGGGAGTGTTATCCTTGGTGGTTCTGCTGTCATTATTCCATCTCTTAATCTGATTCAGGCTTAGTCAAGTACCTCCCCACCAAACCCAGTTGTGACATCCCTTATTCTATTCATACTAGAGAACAGTCTTCAGAACATCCTCTTCATTTCAGGATTCCAACTTACTGATACCCCTGTCTGACCAATCCATCTCTCCCTCATCCCAGGAGATAGTACATTCTCCAATGAGCTATTGCCCACCCAAGTCTCCTTCTTTGATGCTTCTATGTCAGTACAAACCACCATCCCATGCTATTTACCCTACCCATTTCACCCCTTATATCAGTAAAGCCTGTTGTAGACCACCTTGTCCCAACTCTTTTGTCCCTTGTGTTTGGCAAGAATGGCCAGCTCCTGACACTGCTAGTTCTGCCAGTATCACTGGAATAGCAGACAATTCCCAGTGATGTCAAGACCCTCTCATCTGATGAAACTTGAATTCATTTTGACACCTCTCCCCTGTGTCCACTCAATGGTATTGACTCTCACTGATCTCAATTGTACAATCTCTTATGAGCCATTGCCCATCCAAGTCTTCTGCTTTGATGCATCTGCATTGGTATCACCCACTGTTTTGCTCCCCTACATCTGCAAAGCCTGTTGGAATTCATCTTGCTCCTCTATTTTGTACTTTGTGATTGAAAAAGGGCTGTCAACCACTGAAATTATAACAATCTTTACAACAAGCTATCATTAAAGCATTCAGCATTCCCCAGTGATCTCAAGACCACCCATTTGATGGCACTAGTGTTATTAAAAATTTATTTATATTATGAATTATGTTAGAATATATTTCCTATTTAGATATAATTATACCAATATAAATTGTATATTTGTATATTAAATCAGGTTTAGGCTTAATAATTCAAAATCTTCAGATAACAATTAAACACTTATAACTTAATGCAGTTTTTTTTAAATATCTCAAGAATGACTTGTCTTGAAATATCAGAAAAATAATCAAAAGTGATATTTGTATTACCTTTAATTTAAGCAAAGTATTTTTTATTTAAATTATTTTATTAAAAAAATAATTTGTCTCATCATAACTGCCGGATGATGTTTGCCAATATTTGTAATGTATTATTTACCTGTAAATTTAGTTTATATTGTATATGTATAAAAAGGGATGAAAATAAGTTATTTAAATGTTATGAGAATATATCTATATAATATGTAGAAATAATTATAGCAATCAAATTTTTAAATTAATTTCAATATTAATTAAAAAATAACTTCACATTTAACAATTTAAAACAATTCAAAAGCTTATTTTCAAAACATTTTGGAAAATATCGTAATTCTAAGTAATCAAATCACAAATATTATATAAAAAGTTTGCGTGAATTAATTTTGTGAATAGTAAAACGAATTGTCATAGTATTTAGTTTACTTAGCGAAAAAAATAATTAACTTTCACTGAGGTAGTCTTAAAAGCTATTATAAATTCTCGAAGCCAGATTAGTGTGTAAGGATGGTTTATTATTTTATTATTTAAATATTCCGCTAAAATGATATATAGTATTTCTTAATTTGTTCATTATAGTTCAAAGTGCACTTTTAATTGGCAACATTAGCTCCAAAATAATACCTGGAAATGTCCTAAATGCACACCACCCTAACTAATGGGAAGACCTATATACCAACAGAACATCAAAATAAATATTCAACAAAACAACCAAAACACTGAAGTAAATGACAAATACATTAAACCCAGCAAACAAAATGAAAGCGCCAAAAATGTAGAAGAAAAACAAACAAAAATGCTCCAAATTATCAAGAATGGAAATTGAATACTAGGATACAAATCAGTTTTTGACATGCCCAAAAGGCACGCACCCAAGATTAACGTACACAGATCACATCAGGAAATGAAGATAATACAACAGTGTCGAATCTAATCTATTTAAATAAAATGTTATCTTAATATTTAATTACCTAACGCAAAGGGCCCCGCAATTTGGTCAGTGGAAATATTGGTGGGGGGCTGTAAGATACTCCAGCATGCCCAACAATTCTATTGGCTCCGTCATTATGAGTGTAAAGTGAGAGTTATAGTCTTTGCTTCAGTCTAACTGAAATCAAGCGAGTGACGCATTGATTTGTTTATATTACACAAATTATATACAACTTGTTTTCTTTCTTCAACGGCCCGTCTTTAAAAGAAACAATATACCCTATTTATAACAAGACGCAACACAGTGATGCAAAGCAGTAGTATGAAAGAGTTATATATACCTTCCCCCCCACTTTGTCCTCCGTGAACAAAGCACTTGCACCTTTGCTAGTTAATTTTTTTTTCTGCACCTTTGTTAGTTAAATTTTTTATCCGCACCTTTGCTAGTTAAATGTTTTTCGCACCTTTGCTAGTTAAATGTTTGGACAAAGCACCCCCCCCCATTTTGTCCTCCGTCAACAAAGCTTTTACACCTTTGCTAGTTTAATTTTCGACGAATGAGAATCGAGTATTATGTTATATTAGGAAGTGTGTGATTAGCTGTTTTCATTCTCATTTTTTGCGAGCTCCGGAACGGTCGTCTGTATCTCTCCTCTCCCGCTGGCTATTTTATTGAACATTTCTCGCAAATTTTTGGCAAGTTCGTGTACAAGTCGTCACTCAAGTCTCAAGTCCAATACTGGTCGTCACTCTGTTCAAGGTCTCTCAAAGCTTCTCACCTCTCTATCTCTATCAACTAACAATGGCGTCGGCTACAGATTTTATTATCGAGGCAACATTCATGCCGATAATCCCGCACATTAAGATCGGACCTCACCGGTGTGTGCAGTCGAAGGAGAAGACACTTCATTTTATTGATATAAAATCTGCCGAGGGATCAACTCTACTCTTTATGAGCCCAGTTTATGAGAATCGTCGCGGTCCTGTAAACGACAAAGTTTTGGGCTATACTGAAACTTTCGAAACGTGTGATGGCGAGAAGCGGGACCATCTTGCTTCAAATATTCAATGGGTGGAGACCAAAGCGTTTTTTGGATTGGGCGAATTTCTATCTATTTCGAAGGAGGCTCCCAATCTACCGAAACACCTACGAGATATTTTTACAAGTCGACCTGCTCTACGCGCAACTTTCCGGAAGAATAGCAATATATACTTGGCCAAGCTAGGACGCAACGCAACCGGATTTGACTGGACGGGCAATCCCATGCAGATCAAGGATATGGGTTCGGGGGAGGTATCAGTTTTTATTACGACTAAACGGAATATATATCGGACAGCATGGAAATGCCAGCGAAGTTGCTAGTTTAAACTTTACAATCGTTCAAATCCGTCATGAAGCGACCGAGGGGACGAAAACAACATATTCCGCCTTCTTATTGGGCGATAAGGTGGCGGAGGTGGTTAATGCTGTTCAACCATGGTAGGATTTGGAGAATAATGCCCAACCTTGGGAAGATGTCAGCATACCGTCGGGGGACTTACCAAGTTTTTCGAGTCTTCTCCCTACGCCTTCATTCTTCATAACGCCTCGAAATACAGCGGCAGCACCTCCACCTCCGCCACCTCAGGCCCCCTTCCAGTTGAAGTGGCATAAAAAAGTGCGATCAGTGCCAAAACTGATACTCCCCACACTCACATCCCTCGAAGACGAATTACCTCGATTTTAAGAAGCAGCTTATATTTAACAATGAACGTAAGCACAGAAATTATTTATTTAGTAATAGACCCTTTAAAAACAAAATGCCTTCACTGGTTGATGGAACAACATAACACTACACCTCATAAGTCTCATTCTTATAATAAATGTTGTATAATCTTATAATTATTCAGTTTTATTCTTCTAAAATACTTTTATAATTATTCAGTTTAGCATACTCTCATGTTTATTCAGTTTGTAATTCCGCTTTAAATGTCTTCCCCTCCCTTTCAATAAACGCTGTTCTCATATTATTTCATCTTTTTATTTTTATTTTTTATCCTGATATAGTTAGGATGGGGAAAAGTCATATATCCATAAAGAATAGTATTCAAAATTTTCACTAATACGGTAGTGTCTAGAGGAGCGATAATCCATAATTGTCCAACACAGTCGGTTCGGATACTTGAAAATTGTATAAGAAATAATTACTAAAATATATAGTCGAGGTGGGATTCGAACGCACGACCTGTAAATTATTTGTAAATTAAAAAAGATTGTATACCGACTTTCATCACTTTCAAAACAAAATTTCAAATCATAGAAAAGTTTAGATTGCCAAAATTCAACAAATATTACCTTATAGAGTTTATAATATAAAAATAGTTTTTCAACAATCATGTCTAACTAATGTAGGTTTCTCCCAAGTGTCCAATTGTCCATTGCCAAATGTGATGAATAATAACTCAATGAATGATCTATCACGCTTTAAGTTGAGTGTCAACATCTGCGAATGAATTGGGAAAACATTGCTTCTATTCGGGATGTCCAGAAGTAGAGGATTTTTGATAGAACTTAGATAAGTAATAAATTTATAGGCCATTTCTACATCGGAAAATAGCACGCACGAGAGGCAATCATCAATTATAGGCAGGGAATTTCCTGTAAATTCCGCCCACGCAATAAAGTCATCATGTGAGAGAGTATTGAATGCCTTCTCCATTTCACAGGTTAAGAGTGGGGATTTAAACCAGTTATTTGCGATAATATAGAAGTCAGCCATCTTTCTAATGATAATGTCTTTAAGTAGAACAGTATCCCTTTCACGATTAGACTTTTCCTTTAAGAGTTCGCTCGCCACAATATCTAGGAGTTGAAACCATCCAGACGTCTTCACTTCAACCATGTTGAGTTT
>JAUZNC010027871.1:0-21781 GCA_034780395.1 Vannuccia rotundouncinata | reverse complement strand
ATTTTGTGAATTTTCACAACTCGAAATTTTACATAGCCATTTCTAGCAAGCAACTTTTGAATCTGTACACCCAGGCATAAATGGTTAATAATTATATATTCTTGTTTGTAATTAAGTTATGAAATAAATAATATAAAGTTAGAAATAACTATAACTAAACAAATTATCCAAACAAATATGGCATGAAATATTTCTAGCAAACAAAACTAGTAATTTGTTAAAATAAAATAATAAACTTATTAAACAAATAATTATATCTATCAGCTCTATTTCATTTCTAGTTTGATTAATGATATTAGGATAACTGAAATAAACATTTTTATAATGTTGTAAATAATATAAACATGATTGAATATAAATATAGATATTTTCTTCATAATAACTTATTATATTAAGAACCTATTATCCTATGATTAATTTCAAATAAAGTTTATATTATATCAATCAATAATTTAGCTGCAATATATTTATATATACCACATACTAAAATAATATTTCAAATTGTATAAATACTTTTCATAAATTCATGTGAATTAATTCAGAATAAATTAATACAAATTATATCTGCATGATTAGTGAGTATATTGTATAAGATCTTTAAAATATGGGATTATAAATTCAGCTTTATAAACATCATATGTCATGGTGTTTTTCAATTATGTTACTAAAGCTAAACATAGAAAATTATACTATAGGACATATATATATATATATACATACATGTATAAAGTGAAAACTCAAATTAAAAAAATACAGAGTATACCTATATACTTAAACATAAGTCCATTAAATTATATTACAGAAAATCTCAAAAATGTTTCAATATTTTAGCAAAGTGATCATTTATTTATAATAGAAAAAATCATTTTGTAATAAAAAATGTATACATATTGAACATATTGAATTAGGGTTATATTAAGCAGGTGAATTATACTAGTTTATGCAAAGAGGTGAGGGAACACAGTCTGACCTATTTCATAGACATTATAATGCATTAGGCTGCTGTGTATGAATGTAAATTTATGACATTATGTTACTATTGTGGAATGTGATCTATGTGGAAGAAATTACAGTGGATTTTCCTTTTTGTTCTTCCTGATAGTTCCATGATAAGTAAATTTCAGCCTAATTAAAATCAGCATTAAAGAATTTAACATCTATAATGTGGTTGCCACTTAAAAATAAAATCAGTAAGTTTGAAAACTACTGTTTGACTTTGATATAGTCTAGATATGGTGGCCAATTCTATGCAATAAAAGATATTATGATCAATCAGGTAGGCCAGGAGGGTGGGGTTAGATGATAAGCATATAGGGGGATGGGGTAGAGTTTGAAAAGTATATGTATACTCTTATAAAAAATGTAATTTGCCTTTTTACTAGTACTTAGCTAGTAAATAAAATAAGTCTGTGGGGTATAATATATGCCAGATGTAAATAGTATAATTTCCCTTCCATAATTTGAGGTTAACTTAAATATATTTTATAATCCAGATTTGAAAAATGTTATTTATCAAGCAATGTGAAACATTGAAAATATTTTTTTTTACTTTTTTTTTTAAATAATACAATTTAAACTGAAAAAAGGTGATATTATATAAGCCTAATAATTACAAATGCAAGTATGGGATCCATGTTTTAATAACACTAGATATTTCTTAAGACTACACTAGTTAATAATTATAATTTTAACTTATATTTCGTGTTCTTGTGCACTAATGCCAATTACAATTTAAATGCCAGATAATTAACAAATTTTGTGCAAAGAATTCAACTTGTTCAAATACAATATGCAAAACAATTTTTTTTATAAACTAATATAATTATATCTGTCAAGATTACTTTATAATAGATGATGCAGTAAAACTTTTCATGAAATTATTTATTAATCTGATTAGCACAGAAATACAATGTTAGTAATGTGAATATTGTAAGGTTAAAAATATATAATTTAAACGCAAAATATAATTATTAATGTATGTGTATTATATTCATAAATAATAAATAAATACCTTTGAATAAGTAAAACATATCTTTGCCCAAATCCTCAGACATTATAGGTAACTTAAAAATATATTTTTTTTTATTAAATATTGTGCTAGAGAACGGTCAACAATTAGTGTTTTAATTTTCTGCATAAAATATTATTTACACATGAAATTTTAAACAAAAAAATATTTACCGGAGTTTGACAATTAATTTGTCTTAGTAATTTGGCCTTTTGTGGCCATTACTAATAACGTTACGAAAAAGCATAATATTCAACAAAATTACCTGTTACAACCATAAAGAAAGATTAAAAAACCTCCTTATAATAATTTTACGAGTGGGCAGACACCCCACCCCAATGACTTATATATCTAATTTTTCTAGACCGGCAAACTGACCAATATAATAGTAATAAACGTCCGCGAAGGTATATATCTATAATCAATAGAAAATTCATGGGAGTTAATTAATGAATTTTAATTATCTACAGTATTAGTTTCGTTTAAAAGAGGGATCAAAAGCCTATTAAAATATATGATGTTCATAGAATCAACTAGCTTTAAAGCGAAACTAACACCGTATATAATTGAAATGCACTCTGGACGTTTTTTGAATCAGTCTGCTTGTCTAGATTATAATATATAAGTCAATGCCCCACCCCCATTGTAAGTAGATTTTGTCAAACATCAAAAAACAAACCAGTTTTGTGAAAAATATATTAGACGTTTAACGCAACCGCATATATTCCCCGCTACGCAGAAGTAAACATACCTTCCTCAACACCAGCGTAAAGTTATTTATGAATAGCATGTTAAAAATTTCATTGGTGTATTTATCATAGTGTACCTACTGTTTATGGAATTTATTTGTTAATATAACTTAAAGTATTCATAAAATGAATATAATTTTAACTTTCAAGTATTAGTTTAATAAATAACTTTAACTGTGGTAATATTAATTTAAATCCAGATGTAACTTCTGCATCAATTATCTTTGAATTATATATTAACTTAACAAATTAAAAATTCCGAAACAGAATTTGATGTGGGTTCACTATATGCATGGTTCTTCACAGTGAAATTTATGTAAAGTGTACTTTATTTTCAGTAAAAAGTATAACATAAATTGTTTGCTATACAGTCTACTCCACCTAAACCGGACGCCCATAAATCTAAACAAATCGTCCGGTTTATGGAAAATAAAGAAGTCAAGGCCACTGTCTAATATGTATTGGCTTTTGCCCAATTAGAATGTTATTGTATGTGGATTTATGCGCGGCTGTCTGTCTCTCTAATGATTACTGTTTTTGGAATATACATATACTGTTACTTTACAAGACTTCAATTGAAAATGCGTCCGGATTACACATAGCTATAAATACTGTATAATACCGTGTAAGGGACTGCGTGAAGCGTCCGGTGTACAGTTTAGGCACGTCCTGTTTATAGGTGCTATTTAACATAGAAAAGATAGGAAGAAAATATTGGTTCTTTATGCGGCGTCCTGTTTGAACAATCGTCCGGTTTAGGCGGAGTAGACTGTATTTAAAAATTTAATAGAACAGAATGAACTGGAAAAAGAGTACGAAAAGGGTGATTATTTCTCAACCTGCTAAAAATTCGGACCAATTTAAATATAGACAGTTGAAAACTATGTACATGGTTCTTGCTTAAGTTTAAAAAGCGATTAAAACCTTTTCAAATTTTAACTTGCTGGAAATAATATTTTTCTTTTTTAAAAACAAGTTTATAGCAATATTATAATCACAAACCAATCAATAACTTACTTATTCCAAACACTAACAAGAAATGGAAAAATCATTAACTAATCATAAATTCAAAGATTTTTTAACCAACATTTCTAAATTCCAGGACTCTTTAAAATGCCACAATGGGTTTTCCAGTTTTCAAGAATTACGAACCCTGTACATTTCTTTTTATGGTTAACGATGATTATGTGAACAGTGAATTTAAGCGGAATATATTTGTGACCTAAAGTAGGTGAACACTTCAGATAAATTGAAGAATATTTACATAAGGTACAACATAAAGTAATCAATCCAAATTATGTTGGATTACAATCTTTCCACGCTTGGATCCAGCTGTAAGCTGAGCAAAGGCGGAAGTCACATCATCAAAACTGACGGTTTTATCGATCACAGGACGAACAATCTTCGTAAGTTTCTCCAAATTTGCACCAGAAGGACTAAAGAACGACCAGCGATAACTACGCTGACCATTCAGAGCTAGTCTTGTAGTTTCGGACAAGAATTGAACAGCGGAACTGGAAAGTCCGACAAACAGACCTTTGGAGTCTATTTCACTTAAAACGGGAGTGCAAAGTGTCACATAACGAGCACATTTGTTCTTTGCTAATAGGTCAGTTAGGCCGACATTCTTAACATCAAGACAATTGAGTATCACATTGAATGGTTCCAGGGATGAAAGTCTGTTTTCACTGCCGCGGGGCACCACCTGTGAGATTGAGAGAGATCAAAATATTATAAAGATACAATTCTCAACCATAAACTATATTAATTTATAATCCCATAACTCACATGATATGCTCCCAAAGATTTCATAAGTGGAACAGCATCTGAAGGACAGGTGCAGATAACCGTGGCTCCCAACGACGCCGCTATCTGCACCGCTGAGACCCCCACCCCACCACTGCTCCCTAGCACCAACACTCGTGGTGACGGCTTTCTTTGATCGATCAGTCCTCCAGCATCACATAGCGCATTCCAGGCTGTCAACCCGGCATAGGGGACGCTTGCTGCTTCCTCCATAGTCCAGTCAGGCGGTTTGTGGCAGATATAATTGGCATCAGCACAGGTGTAATCAGCCAGAGTACCTTGCATGTATGGAGGCAAAGCCCCCATTACCTCATCACCCAACTTGAACTTTTTTTCATTAGCCACCTGTTGACCAATTCCACAGATGACACCGGAGAAGTCGCAGCCTGAAAGCTCCAAAAATAAAACAGCTGCTTTACTCAATTTAAGATATTTATAATCAATTTAAAAGGCTTTAAAACTTTAATAATTTACCTTCGCTACAAACATAGAATAATATTAAAATCAAAGCGTATTTTAAATATTTGCTTGTAGTTATAGTTATATAGTTTTACTGTAATTTACAATCAAGTTAATCTATGATCAATCATTGCAAATTTTGAAAATAGAAGAGGTTAAATATAACCGAAGTTAAAAGTAGAAATGTTAATTAATGCTTATTTATGAACTTTAGTAAGCAAGACAACACTATGAACTATAAAGTAAGGTATTCCAGTAGACAGAACAAATTAGTCAATTAACAAGTAGAAGATACAAAAAGTGGCTACATCATTGAATAATTTTTACAGAGGATGCAATAAAATTTTTAAAAAGTTAGTGGGGTGGTTAAATATATTTATTCAATGTAGGAACAAAGTTTAATTATAAAAAAATCTGCTATTATAAACGTTACTATTTCCAACATTTGCCGTATTCTTTTATGTATGCTTATAACTATAATATAACATTATAATTGAACAATTATATTAATTTTATTTTTAAAAATTCACTTTGAAAAAAGATCACTAACCAGGAATAAATGGGAATTCAGGTTGTTTCCGTATCATATTGAAGGTTCGAGCGCCATAGCCGTTAATCATCTTTGCATCCACTGGGTTAATAGAGCTGGCATGTACTCTAATAAGGAGATCATTTGGGTGCTTTATGTGTGGTGTTATCATACTGTGAGACAGGGACAGTTTGCTTATGTCCCCATAAGAGTAAATGTGCCACGCCCCCATAGTGCAGGGACTTGTGGAGGGATAGGATTTAGTTATGGTGGATGATGAACGTGAGATGAGTTTCATGAAAGCCATTTTTTGTTAGTAGCTTCTTCTAAGATATCAAAAGAAATAACATTTTATTCAACAATAAAATAGTTTTATGTATTATGTATAATTGTAATGATTTATGCATAAAATTTAATTATGTATTAACTGCAGGGTTCATACAGAATAATTTTAATAAAATTCCAAGACTTTTCCAGGATTTCCAGGAAAAATTATTCAAAATTCCAGGATCCTGTGCAATGAGACTCCTACATCAGGGACTAAAGTTTATGTGGGTGGAGGAATCTATTGATAGCTTTTGAATGCAGTGGGAGATGGATTGATAGTTGTGTACGCAGTCAACACATGGAAAAGTAGAATTAATCGGATTTTTAAAGAAAATGACAACTTGAATTCATTAATTTAGAGTCAAAATCCTTATATATACAATAAACCTAAAATAATTACTTTATTATTTATATTAATCACATTAAAAAATAAAATTAAAGATAAGTCAGTCAGTCATCTTATTCTTTCTAAAATTTATCTATTGAAAAAACAATTAAATTAATTTGACTATTCAGAATCCTTAGAACTTCAATTAATTTTTTTTAATTATGTATTGTATTTTTACCTATTTTTTTAGCAATATAAATTAAGTGAGAATTGTAAATAAATCAGTAAGAATATATCTGAACAGACCTTAATATTAAATCAAATGTAATACTGTAAAAATCTCCCATAATATAATATCATATTTCATATGAAAAATATAATATGTACAAACTGATATATTTTTTAATGTTTAACTTTATTAAAATTGGTTTAGGGTAAATATGATTAATAATAAAATAATAATTATATGAAAACAATTTTTTTTATTAAATTATATACAATAATATAGACATAATGGATATATTATAAAATAAAATATTAATACAAAATAATGATATATGTACTTAAAAATATAAGTAGTACATTACATTTGATTTAATATTAAGGTCTGTTCAGATATATTCTTACTGATATACGAACTTACATGTTCCATTTGTGATAAATACATAGGAGAAACCAAAAGAGAATTACACACGCGAATTAAAGAACATATTAACGCCATTCACAAAGGTGATGTTAAGATATCAGCTATGGCAGAACATTATAATAAATATCACAACACTCAACAAATTCCTACTATTCCTTTTACTACAAAAATATTAGAATATTCTAAAGATCACCCTGACAGACATATTAAAGAAGCTATACACATTAGTGATGACATGCCAACTATTAATCGAGATGGTGGATGTAATCTTAAATTTTAAACCAACTATATTGATAACTAATCATATTGTTTGAATTTAAAATTTTATATTAATCGTGATCGTGAATGGATCCTTAAAATCTTTCTATCTTTAATATCTATGTATACGATATATTTAAATTAAATGTAATCTTAACTTATAACTCAACTATATTTATAACTAATCATATTGTTTGAATTTTAAATATTTTATTCCTATATAAATCCATGAGTCAAAATGAGCATTCACGGAATTTATCCGAAATATATATATATATTGAAGTTTTAATTATCAGATTTATTATTTTTCCTTTATTAATTATGAAACTTCGAAATGCCCACAACAACATACTTAAATATGATTTACTTACAATTCTCACTTAATTTATATTGCTAAAAATTAGGTAAAAGTACAATACATAATTAAAAAATTATTAATTGAAGTTCTAAGGATTATGAATAGTCAAATAAATTTAATCTTTTAAATTAAGAAAGCAAAAGGTTTGTGTTTTTCTTGATAAAAATTATATAATTCATTAAGCTTTCCACCAACATAAGTTTTTCATAAATGTCACCATTACAATAAGTTGATCTTTATTTTATTTATTTATTATAGTATTTGTAAATACATACAGTGAATTATCAGGCATGGGATTGGACTTCCAATTTTTTCCAAATATATTTTGGAACAAGAAGTCAGTAGAGGTGTAATGGCTACCCAAATAAATAGGTGTTTAGATATATCTTGGATATTTTATTTGTACCAACCCCCCCCTCCCCCATTGAATTTTTAAATCATTTTAAATGAATAAGAAAAATAACCTTTCAGCAAGAAAAAAAGCTTGAAAAGCCTGAACAATCCCATGCCTCAATTATGTTACATAGGTAACATTTGCAAATAGATTTAATAGCTTATTGTCTGTCTCATTACTGTCTGTTACTACTGTCTGTCTCACATTTTACGTGAATGTCAAAATATTAATCACTTATGCTTTACATGATAGTGATGCAAGTAAGCCCCAAAAAATAGTGTTCATCATATAAAAAAGTGTACATTTCTGTGCATGAAGAAATATATATTTACATTTAAAAATCTTTACAATGTAATGCTGTAGATGATGTAATCTCCCTAAAGTCAAATTTTGAAGCTAAGAATGTATGTTTTCCTTGACATTTAATATATTTTTATTTTCCCTGACTGCAATGAACGCTGTCTTCTCCAACACCTCAGGAAAATCTGTCTAAAGGTTGTCTGTCCTTGTGTGGCTTAGATAGATAGGCAGAATTAAATTACCTGGTAACGCCTTTCTGTTGCTTATTACTCCAATACTGAAGAATAATGTTCATTTGACAATGTTATGATATTATATATTTAATGACTTAGGCTCAAAAATACAAACAAACTGAGAAACACTTTGTAACTCTTTTACCAGTTATTTTTCCAAAAATAAAGTCACACTATAACACAATATTTAGTGTGACAAAGACTAATTTGTTAACGATTGGAAAATCTTAAACAGGGAAGGAAGAATTGAAAAAATAGACTCACTACCTCTAGTTGGCATGTGGGATTTGATTGACTTTAATAAAAATATAAACTTGGCTCTTAGTATAACATTTGTAAACTGAAATAAATGATTGTACTTTTCCTGAGTTTCAATGTCACCACTTTGGTTTTTTGGCTGCAGAGAAAGGCTGACAATTTTCAGGCTGCTTTGACATGAGCTAAATGCTTTGCATAAAAATTCTAACAAGATAATATATAAAACAGATTTAATTATAAACTATAATACTGACCAAGACTTATAACCAAGAAAAAAATCAATTAACAAAACAAAGGAAATTTAAAACGAGGAAAGCTCATAAAAAACTAGAATATGTTCTTCATTATATATTGATCCAAACAATTTCAAAAACATAAAAAAAGATCAATAGTCCATCAGATCTCTCCAAATTATTCTTAAAAGTAATCTTATTTTATTAATTTGACAAGCTTTCTAATGGTATAAGTCACAAGACTAAAGGTATTTGAGATTCTGAGATATAATAAAATTATGGAGAGATATGATGGATTAACTGATGGATGATCTATTTTTTTTTTTTAATTTTAGATCAATGATACGATCTTTTAAAATATATGAAAAACATGTTATTATTTGATAATGGTATAAGTCACTAGTCTGTGGGTAGTCTAGATCCTGAAATATAAGTGGCAGATAAATCTAATGGACTGCTGTGCATGCATAATTTTTCTGTATCTTTAATATTTATCAAACTATAAAAAAAATTTTAACCTGTTTTTGTTCACTCTTGACATTTAAGACTGAGTTTATTTAAAAGAGGAAAAGAGAAAGATTGCCCCACCCCATTAAGTAAATAAAATGTAGATTTCAAAAAAATTATGAAGGAAAGGGGCTCTTCTTTAAAAGTGAATACTAAATCAAAAAATTTTCCTGACCAGTGGCCACACTGAAATATAAATTTTACCACCCATTATATTTCATAAAATTAAAGTCAGAATTGTACTATTCTGAATGAGAGGAAATGTTGAAATATCAAGCAGAAAATATAAAACACCAATATGGCAATATTATGTGTATGACAATATTATGAAGGTGAAAAAGAAATTGAATATACTTGCAACAATTGGTTATATAGAAAAGGTGCATAAAAAATTATCAGCTAATCAGAGTCTACCAATACTAAACATAGAATGACATGCTGTGTAAGTCAAATTAATTTTTATTGCAAATGTTGCAATGTCTGTAAAAAAAGGGTAAATTATAATTTGTTTTTGGGAAACCAACTTTTTTAAGGACCCCAACTCGGTCAATAAGAAATCTGTTATGGCCTGCCATATTTAACATTCTTGATTAATATGCTGGAATTATCCTTTAAAGGATAAATGTAATGCAGTCTGGTAATTGGGTTCCTTTGTATTGATTAATTGCAATGAAGACACTAAAGAAAAGAATTCAAAGAATTCCTTAATACTGTCTATTTTATACATAACATTATAGGGAGGGGGTGGGCATGGCCCTAACTATGAGGCTTGCATAAAAAGTATTATATTCTTCATAATATGCTTAGAAAACTTAGAAAACTTACAGAACTCGCCCCCACCCCTCTAAGAATTCCTGTCTAGGACCCTGTATTAGGGCCATCCATAAAGTATGTATGCAGTTTAGGGAGGGAGGGGAGGTTAAATCAAAAGCATACAAAAGTGTATGGGGAGGGGGGAGTATAACTATTGTATGTATGCATATACACTATCTTTCAACAGGTTAATTTAGTTAAGATTTTTTTTATTCCTATGTCTTTGCCGTAATACAGCATTGTCTACATACCTACAGCAGTTAATATTGACACATGCCGTTAAGAAAACATCTGCACGTGTAATAACCAATCATAGCACTCCGAATCTAATTGTGTATAGCAGCATTGTCTATGTATTGGAATATATTGATCAATACGTGTTAACATGCCATATGTAATCAATATTTCCCATCAATGCAGTCCAAAAACGCTACTCAGAAATGCACAAATTCATTGCCACTGACCCTGAATCAGAAGATGATGAACCAGCTCCAGCTCCAAAACCAAATCCTCAATTTGTACCAATATTCAGAAATATTTTCGAGGCATTACAGTCACCATGGATAGAAGTGGATGATCACCTGTAAATATCATGGACACTTTAAAATCAGTTTTTTATTATTATTCTGAAGTTCGAAATAGGAAATAAACTTTCCAGCTTGTATTACCTAGTTAAACTATAGTTCTATGTATTAAATATACACATCTACACCAGGAATAAAAAATCCCTTTTTTAATTTTTGTTGTGTGTGTACTAAGGGGGGGGGGGGGTTGGGATTTGTATGACTTGCATGCAAGGGGGGGTGGGGGGTTTGAATTATTTTAAAATGTGCATACATACTTTATGGATGGCCCCTTACGAGAAAGCTTTATTACATTCTATATATCAAAAACCTATTTTTTCCAGTGTGGTATTTTAAATAAGTACACCCTTTTCAACATCAATTGATAACATTCTTTACAAGCTTTCTCTAAATACAAAACTTACATTGCTCAACTTATAATAATATATCATGATATTATATTGTACTAACATACCAAATTATTTTTAAAGGCTTAATGCCCTACATTCCAATAGCATGATTTACATTTATTTTATAGTAACTATAAAATAAATATTTTCATGCTAATAATCTGAAATGTTATAGGTCAATATCCACTCCATTTATTGTAATCAAATAATTTGAATTTTCAGATATAAGAATTAATAAGAATAGCTTCAGTCAAATTAATTCAATTGAAACAATATTTTAACATATTGACATAGATTTTAATTATCATTATATCAAAATCCCAAAAAAAGGATATTAAAATGTATTAAAAAAATAACTTAATGATCTATAAAAAATGACAAAATTTATAGAAAATATTGTATGATGATGTAGACCTGATTGCGTAAACCCAAGGGTTTTGCTTAGTCACTCTGATTGGTTTAGATTTTGTAGATAGCTGAATTTTACTGATTGAGGCTTTTCCAGATTTTCCTGTTGTTGGCCATGGCTCTTAGGAAGTAAATATCATTTCTGGAGGTGAAGTTATGGAATTGGTGTTCAGTTGCTAATCTTGATGCATAGTTCTGTTCCTGGGGCTTCTGGATGTCTGTGCCAAGTTGTTTTTGTAGGATTTTTCTTTGTCTGCCCTTATGTTTCTTTTGATTTCTTTCTTTGGTGGTGTAGTCAAACATGGCTTTTTGGTCAGTGTCTCATGGTCTGATCTCAAAATATGACCAAATAGTCTCCATCTGGGTCTTTCAGCTTCTTTGCTAATTGGTTCAATTTATGTTTCTTTTATAAAGATCTATATTTATGATTTTATGGAGTAAGTTTTGTTTATTATTCTTCTTAGGTGCTTTCTGTGTTTGCTGTCCATTTTTTACCCTGTTTTGATTTTTAGGCCCCATGTGCTATAATTATAGGTTAGAATTGGTTTCATTAAGCTGTTTTAAAGATGTAGTATTGCTGTCATTCTGGCCTCTTTTCCCATAATTGTTTTATCTTGCCAAAAGCTCTTTTTGCATCTTCTTCATCTTCAATCAGGTTACCAAGTTTCTTACTTTTTCTCCATTGTTTTTTTTCTTGGCATTTGACTATGGTAAATTCAGTTTTGGTTTTATTTATGATGAGCTTGTAATTGCTAAGTTTGTGAGATATTATATTTATGGCTTTCTTAGCTTCTTCTTCATTTTTTAAAAATGAGATCAATGTCATCTGCATATCCATCTTCTGAATTGTCTCATGGTGATTTAGAAATGAATTGTCACAAGTCTCTCAGTACTCTTTCAAAGTATATTATGAATAAGGTGGGGCTCAGACCATCTCTTTGTGGTATGCCAATTGTGCTGTCTACATAGATGTGCACACCAGAGTGCTCAGAGCATGCACACCCCCATCAAAAAATTTGGCACCTAGTTTCATATTATTAATATGTCAAAAAGATAATATTACATTATGTCTTAAGAGTTTCAAAAGGTGCCTATTTTCTTTAAAGAATCAGAGAGAATAGTTAAAAGGGTTTCTCCATCTCTATTTGACTTAATATCTGCAGACAATATTGATTTGTTCCATTCTGCTGTATTACAGTGCATATCTTAATAAAAGCTCATACCTAGTTCTGATAACTAAATTGTTATTAGTTCTCAGACATAGCTCATTGATTTAAAATAAATTTTCCTGAAGTTTTGTAGGCACCATATTTAAAGTTGGGTAAATGTGTTAAGTTACCTGTGAGTACACATGTTTAGTAACTTATGAATTTTAATAAAATATACTAAATATTTAAAATCAAAACCATATCCTAACATACCCTTTGGCAATTTTTCATTTTCTAAACCAAAATTAAATTTTTAATCAAATGAACTTTGTTAGAATCTGTTACATGTTTTTAATGTTCTTGTTCTTGATAGATTATGTAGTATGTAATAAATATGTATTTTATCATGCACCTACTATTATTCCCTATAACACATTATATGTGTATGTGTATGTTATGTAAATGTTCTTTTTTGTTTCTTACCATTACATTTCATGTTATGTAAGGATCTGTTGAAATTATGTTTAGTGACCTTGTATGTTGATCTAGTTTTATTGTCTGTTTCCCATGTTTTAATTTATACTCTTCCAATATACTACTCATATCTATATTTCAGTAGCATGCAGATTTATTCTATATTTTATATATCTTGTATTATGGAGTAGTGTTTTATAGTAGGTCATGGTCATAACTTGTTTGTGTACCCATAGTAGAGTAGATGTAGCCTAGTGCTGTGGGTAAGGTATATAAGATAAGGGGGAGTTGGGATGCATGATCCCCAGTGGCATGTGTCTGTATCTACAAATAAACTTGTGTACTTTGTGGAGTTTTTGTTCTTTCCTATCTTTTGTATCCTGAATTCCAGTCTGAGAAAGAGATTCCCCAAACCTGAAATCAACCATTACAGTCAATTTTTTTAAACAAGTGGCACCTCTGGTGCTAACAGTGCTACCAACACATTATGAATCTAGCTTGAGTACAATTGACTAGGTTCATATACCCATTAAATAGAGGGGAAAGTTTTTTTATACAACACATATACCTTTTCTATTATGAGCATCTGTTAGTTATATAAAAGAAATTGGCTATAACGAGTAAAAGTAGATTGTCCCTATATTCTTGTTATATGCGGAGTATACTGTATTTATCTATAAAAAATGAAATATATAAATAGGTAGCAATAAATATACATTTAAAACGTCAATATAATACTTTTAAAGTAATATTTGTTTTGTTAAAAATTTCACATAATGTTGTCAATTAAAGTTTCTAAAGTATAAATTATGCAAATAGTTATATAACTTTATTAAACGTGATTTTTTATTATTGAAAATGGACTTTACAGATTCAAAAAACTTAGATTATAAAATTTAAAAAAATAATAATAAATTCCCTTTTTAAATATAATATTTCATATATTTATTTGTAATTAACGCCTAAAAGTTAATTAAGCGTAATTAACGCGTAAAATAAGCCTTAAAAATACCTTTTTATTCTTCGGGCTGTTCAAAAATGATGTCACGCAAATCTGGGCCTTGTTTTACCCCCTCCCCCCTTGTATCACGCACAGTCACAAATTTCGAAACCCCATTCAGAAAATACGTCACGTTAAGTTCTACCCCCTTCCATATATACGTCCCCAAAATTCAAAAGAGTACTACTTTTCTTTTTAATTCTGTTCTTTTCAGCTCATCTAGTTTAGACCTGACTGCTAGTGGAACAATTTCTGCCGATGTTTTCATTTCATTCCATAAGGCGATTATCTAAGTTTGGCATTTGGATTTTTTTATTTTTAGGTAAATATTGCAGTATGCTTCATAAAAAAAAGCTAACTACAACTTTTGAAAATCAGACATTATTTTGAATAATTTGTGAATCCCCGCATAAACTGTAAATTCGATTAATTTAAACGAAACAATGTTCTTTAAAAATATAGTAAAGATAATATAACATAGTTATCTTTCTCTATGCTGCTTTTACAGGAATGTTTTGTGACGTCATAATTTTGGAAACCCCCTCCATCACACGCTTTTTCACAGATTTATCAACCCTCCCTCCACCTAATCAGCGTGATGTCATTTTTTAACAGCCCAAGATTAGGTTTAGGGGCTGTTCTGAAATGACGTCAAACTATTTAGAAGCTTTTGAACCCCTCCTTCCTTTGTCACACTTCGTCACAAAATTAGACACCCCTCGGAAATGACCTAACATATATAATGCGAACTCCCCCACTAATTCGAAAATAAACTTATATTAATGATTTTGTTGAAATGAAAACAAAAAGTCACACAATAATTGGTTTTACCCATAGATATTGTATATTATATATAGAACTAGATTGGACATCTAAAATATTTCTATATTAAAGTATGTACGCATCGCGTGTATGGCAAATCCAGAGTTGTGATGGTTAAATAATTTGAAAATAACTTTAACAGAATATATATATTTAATTGATACATATAAACAATTATTGAATTTAATATTATTACAGTAATTACAAATAATATTGAATTTTTGCCAGGATCGACAACAATCACCCTGATTACCAATCAAGTTAAACTTAAACAAAGATAGTATATCTATGGTTTTACCCTTTCACTTTATTAATTAATAAAATTAGAATAATTTATGTTCTATCTGTAGTTTACTAATTCTTATTTCACTTAAAAAATGCACAAAAATAAAAAAAATGTTACGCCACATTTTGTACTACCCTGTCCCACGTCACGTTTGTACCATTTTTCACGAACCCCCGTTTCCACTTCAAGTGTGACGTCATTTCAGAATAGCCCCTTATAGGTTGATTATAATTTATTAATTTTAGTCAATTTATAAATATGTATAAAATTCAAAAACCTTAAATTTAAACTATAGGTATTCAAGGGACCCAGATTAACATTATCTTTTTTCATGCTTTGAATTGTTCACAGGTCCGTCGTTATATTTTTATAATATCAAAACTATAGTTTGGCGCTTTTGATTGTTTGGCTATAAATACCGATTCTTAGTATCAGAACTTACAGAATAGCAAAATTTATTTTACATTTAAACAAATATACAGGGTTTAATTTGAATATAAAAAATATGTATTGATATTCTGTATTCAATAGGTATTTAACAAATTCAGATTGTTAACAAAAATTAGCAAAATTTATTCAATATTATTAACGACGTTTGTAGAAGGATTCATATGATTTACATAACCTCAAACTTATATTTAATAAAACGCAAAAATCTCTGATTAAATGGCAAATTTTTTGAAATGAAAAAAATAATATGGTTACAGATAAATTTATGCAACAGACTAATTAATAAATGTGGCTTTTCATGAAAGTGGTCCACATAATTGTCATTGGTGCCTTTTTAGAAAACAAAGTTAAGCCTCTATAATGTTTTAAAATTATAGAGCAAACTCTTCGATGTCAAAATTATTGCACACACCTAGTTAAATTCCCATTGAAATAAGCCTGTAAGACGGTTTACTTTGTGGGCTAATTTCGCCTAAGGTAAATAAGGTATATGCTAATATTTGTTTGACAATTTCAACAAGCCCGCCACTCCTAGGAGCAAAATTAGATGTCCCTCAAGGCTGCCCCCCCCCCCCTTTGGATGCTGCTAGCGCCTTTCTCCTTAGGCCCGCACATTTAAAAAAAAATCTCTGTTGCCCTTTTTACACTAAAACTTACTCCTCTTAACTTACGCGTTTTATCATAATGTACCATAATAAAAATTATAATATTATACTGGCTACAGAATGTAAACACATGACATTTCTTGACATATAATTACTCTGACAGTTATTTGGTCTACTAAGTTAATAATAGACATATGATATAAATTATGCGATGAGTGTTTGCGTTATGAATTATTGCTTTTTCAATTAATTATTATCTATAAACATCAGTTACCCGTATTACGAAACCACATAGATGTTATCTTCCGATCCAGTCAATATTAGTTTCACTAATATTACTTCTCAAGACAGTATAAAACTCCCTTTTCCAGTCCGCATTCAATTGATTATACTTAAGTAAACTTCATATACTCAAACTATACAATTTACAGAGGAATTATTTCTATTTTGTATTGTGTGCCACATACAAGCAGTTATGTCGATATGTTCCCGCATATGTCACAACATGGAAGACGAGTTGAGGTCACCTTATTCATTTGGTTACTCGTCCATATTTTAAAATTTGTCTCAAATACAATTGGTCGGTATAATGTATATAATGACGCTGTACCCTATACATTATTAATTTTAATATCCATGTTCAATTGTATCAACTGTTTCTTTTTGAAAGGTGATTAAAATCATTAGTTTTAAACATTAATTAATTAATTACTAGTTTCTATATTTGTTGTACAAATGCAAAAACACTAATTTCATAAATATCCACATTTAAAATTATATTGCTATTTGTCCTTTTTTTCAAAAAGGTGGGTGCTTCTATGGCCCCCTTTTTTATGTTGTATCACAAAAACGAGGGGCAAAACATGTGATGAAAATATTTTTGTAAACACAGTAAATGTCTATGAAATATATACCTGTTATGGTAACGTTTATGTATTGTTTATAATATATCAGAGAAATCTGTTTCTATATTTATATCTATGACTAATTTATAACACTAAAATGATATGTTTAAATTTACTTCCGTAATTCAAAATTTCTACTCAATGGATTGTACTAAAGAAAATTTATATTTTTTAATTGAAAATTTGAGATAAAATGCATAAAATTGTGAATAAATCATGGCCGGATTATTGCGTCAGTATTGTGCGAATAAGGACTCTTTGTCAGGAATTTAGAGAAGGCAACCGAACAATTTTTGAGTGTAAAAAAGGTAGTGGTCGACGAAGAAGTGAACAGAGAAAAGAAAATGTTGTTTCATCTGTTTTTTCTTTTCAAGAGAGTTTTTCTGTGACATGTTCATGTATGTATAAATTTCAGTTAAAAGATTTCATTTTTATGATTCAATAATTTACAAATTTTTACTTTTATCTTTTTTATAAAGTTTGTGTTAATAACTTTTTTTCGTATTTTTATACAGCATCTATAATACTAATTATTAAACAAAAATAATACCTCCAAAATAGAAATGATTCAAGTAGGCTGGCTGCCCTTTTCAAAAAATTGTTTTATAGGTGCCCCATAAACCTGAAAAACGACCCCCCTCGTCATATTCAAGGGGGGCAATTTAAAATTTTTTTTTAATAATTTGTTTCGACACATCGGATAAGTAAATTATTACAGTATCTGTATTTTACTACAGATTGAACAATATCTTAGATAATCCATTTCTCTTATTATTAAAATAATATAAATCGATTGTAATTTATATATCGCAGTTGACAAAGCAAACAAAATTACACAAATGTGATGCATGAATGTTTTATTATAATAAAAATATATTTTAAAAATCTACGAGTAAAATACAATAATTATATTTATAAAAAATATTTTCACACCAAAAAACGAATAATTGTAACCAGATCGATAGACCATCAGATCTTTAATTAGATTGAGATAAAAAGTGAGTTAAAGTAACAAAACTTTAACAATAAAGCAGTATAAAGAAGAAAAAACCGCTGGCTAACAACATATGAATTAGATAACGAACAGAGTTTTGTAAAAGTGAATACATGGACTGAATATTTAAATCAATTACGAATTCCCAATATAAAAAAAACTGTATGAAATACTAATGGAATCAACAAAAAACAAATATGACAATTATTATGAAAGTCCTCCGCTAATGTATTACAAATAACATTTTCTATAAAGATTATGTTTGGTCTTATTGCTATTGCTTCTTACTAAATCGGACCAATTAAAGTGACACTCGTTTGGTTTCAAACTACACAAGGTGCAAAATTTCTCGTAAATATCGTCCTCCTTATAGACCAGGATACAATTTCTGTTATCAGATATTTTTCTGACAACAGCCTCGGAATGCAGCCAATCAGAATCAAGAAGAGCTTGACTAACGAGAATAATAATATGACGCAAAGAATCGATCATTTCTTCTTCTAACTGCGCTGGAGAATGAGTGCGGATATTGGGTATGCAGTGTTCTTCGATTTCCACAGGCAGTTCTAAAGTTTCCATTTGCGAAATAAAATCTTGGGCAGTAAGGTCGTTACCTTCACTCACAGTAAGGAGCAGAACAGAGCTTGAAAGAGATGGAATGCTAATTTATAAACAAAAATATCAGACTACTTACAAACCACTTACTTGTAGGGAGGGACTTCGGATTCGTCTTCAATGATGGTCGGAGTATCAGGAGATGCCGCTCGATAAGCATTGTTTGGAATGGAAGCATTGATTAGAAGTGGATCCCTATGAAATAATTCAAAAAGAAGAAGAAATATATTAAAAATGACTGGGGAATCATAGTAAGGGTACCTTTTATGTGTTATTAAATTATTATCTAAAGGTAATCTTTAGTTCAATAATAAATGAAGAACTCAAATTATAAAATCATAAAAGCCATTCTTTATAAATTAAACAAAATCCGTTATAATAATATGAAAATTTCTATAAAGATTTTAAATAAATTATAAGTATCATTCTAGATAATCGATAGTGGTAGTATGTTTGTGGTAGGCTGTTTATAACGAGCGCACCCTTTTGTTACAAATATTATCATTTAATAGATGATGACTTTTGTAGCGGTGTTGGTGCAACTTGGAGATTTCCGAATAACCTTGTTTATCTGAACAGATAATTTAAATGTGTCTTTTATTAAACAATAGATTTGTGATTCAAATAAACAAATTCTGATTGATAGTGCACCCCATCTACCGTAATTCAACAGATAATTGAAATACATTAAGCTCGTTTTAGTAACAAAATGTGGCAATTAGTGCATTAACATCGACATGGATTACCATCGACACAAAAATCAATCGACTGAGAGAGTCACTCTGGTAAAAGCTAAGCACAAATACCTAATAGTATATCTTCAACATTTGAATAAATACAGAACTGACTGACACAAAAATGAAATATATAGATGTTATTGTTCAATTCTGTTGTGTATTATATTATGATCCATGGTAGTGGATTAATTATATAAAAGCTACATTCGTTAAATTAATCTATCAGAAAATTGTTTTTCTTCATCATAAATAGAGAACTACAAATTGTACAGGTTATTCTTTAGTAGAACGTTCACAATACAGTAACTGAAATAATTGAACACTAGTGTCTAAATGACAAAACTCATCCTAAAATAATACTGTATTGCCGCATTACTGTAACATAAATGCATAATATAAATAATATGAACACGCATTTAATTGTAAATAAATAACATGTATACCTTATACAATTGTTTGTATTGTTAATTTAGCAACTATTCTGTCTGACATTTAATTCATTTGATTAATAACTACTGCACTTATATCACAACAGTCACTATAAAGCAAAGGTGACAAAATATCCGTAACGAACCCTACACAAATTGAATTTACTGAATAAATATATAGGCCAAACATGTATTTAGTGAGGTCGCTTAGTGGAATTATCATTACATGTCGGACAAAAGCACCAACAAGTTACACTCATTTTATACTCAAATAATATATTTTTAATAAAATAAAAGCAAAATATAGTTTGTAATAGTCTTTCTGCTTGGTTTTATGTTCTAATAAGTTGAGCATTATACTTTTAAATGGAAAATATACGAATTTTTATATATGAAACGCCAAATAAACAGCCATTTTGCTTTGATCCAAAAGTAAATTTTTTTGGGAATGCGATTATTTTGTTCACTATGATCAAAAATGTCTATAAAAAAATTTGGTGCTTTTGTCCGACATGTAACGATTGTTAGTATTTTTGGCCCTAGGCGACCTCACTAATTCGCAGAGGTGACATGACACTATCTATAATCAATATCACGAAAAGAAGACAATTTGACGCTACTTTGAAAGCAATGACCTTTTCTAGTTTGATATAATATGTATAGATTATAATTAATTCATATAATTTAATGTATTAAATGATAAAAAGAATTTTCGTGCTTTGGGTAAAAAAAAATATTCAAGATATATTTTGACCTAATCTATACAGATATCAATTTAACAAATCAATATTTCACTAAAATTAGATGACATTGTATTTTCGTCAAAGCAGATTTAATTCGTCATTTAGAAGCAGGTGTATTTAAAATTGACGAAATCGTTAATGGTTCAAAATGTGTTATTCTTATTATTAATTGCATTTTTTACATTGAATTATAGCTACATTATGTAATTAGAGGAAAGATATATATTCAAATTGTTTTTGTTATTAAAGGCTTAAAGAAAAATTAAATTATTATATAGATATAATTTAAAATAGTCATATTTACAGAAATATACTCGCAATTTTCAATAAAAATAATATTTCTAAAATTTTGTGTAATTGAAGGTCCAGTGAATTATCGATAAACTCCCAAAAACTTGAAAAAAATAATGAAATACTATATATTCTGTGGAAGTCACTTTTGTTACAAAATTTAAATTAAAGTCTAATTACCTTTCTGCGTCTTCCGACTGTTCTTGACGATTAAGCACGGAGTTAAAAAAGTTTCGAACTCTCTCTAAGCAACCAACACGTTCCTGACCAAGAAGAAGATCATCGTTTTCATCTCTGGAAATCGTATTGACAGTTATAAAAAAGAAGGTTTATTGTTATGTATTATTAATTACATTTACATTATTTGGATTTCTGGGATATCTAAAACCGTAAAAATAGTTTATATTCTGTACTAATAAAAATTTGGTCTATCTTTAAAAAAAAAAAGTTTTACTAAAATGAAAGAGAATTTACCTTAAATTCCGCTGTCGATTCCTCCGACGAACCAGGAAATAAACCAACGTTCCACAACATATCAAAATAAGAATCGGCAATCCAATTCCCAGAGCCAATTCTTTTACTAAACTGTACTTCCGCGGTGGAGGTGGTGGGGGCACAGGAGGAAATGGAATCCAACCCGAGCAGTTTAGAGTCATAATTGACTGTCCCTTCATGCTGGGTGGAGTATGACAACTG
>JAUZNC010027850.1:0-21793 GCA_034780395.1 Vannuccia rotundouncinata | reverse complement strand
CCTGTTAGCAGTTACAAATTTTATACGAAAACAGTTTTGAATTAGAATTAACGAGATATTTAGGAAACGTATAAAGCCTTAAAGATTTTTTTATTATAAATTTATGGAAAATTAATAATAAAAATTATGTAAAGTATCATCATAAAAAGTTTTGTTTGTATGATTATCAAAAATGACATGAATATTATGCCAACCATGTACGCTTTGTGCATCAAACAAATTCTCGTCTTTAAAAAACTATACGTAATCAATGTAATATATTTAAGCTAATAAATTAATGCAATGACCAAGTTATTTTTCACTTATACGTTTATAACTAGTTTTACAAAATTCCATTCAAGTTAATCAAGTTTTAAAAAAAATATTTTGTCTTCTAATAAATACATTAACAGAAAAAATGTGTCATTTTATTTTTTAGACAGCAGTTATTCGTAACGTTTTAAACATGTTATTCTCTCCTAAAACAAAGTAACCAATTGTTTAAAAGATTTTAAAAGAAGATAATTACGAAGAACTTAATATATCAATAATTTAGAAATTATTTTAATATTCTTTTCTAATTCGAAGATATAAAAATTGATCTGTAATCGCAAATATTGTAACAAATAATTAAATTGATTTCTAAATACAAGATACACAAAGATATATCTTACATTGTATCAAACTTATGCTTTGCTGTTATTATGCGTAGAAAATTATTTGAATGAATTCTTGTCTTCACATTTCCAATTTTGAAAATGAGTTCTTTTCATTTCACGGTTTTGGGGAACAGGAGTCTAATGTAAAGATATTAAAATGAATAATTTTAAGGATTAATAATTTTTTTCTAATGTTTACAATTAAATTAAATTGATAAAATTTATCCATATTTTGTACTAAACAATTACAATTTTAGATTGTATAGAAAGTAATTAGTTAACTATACAGTTAACTGTTAGCCGTATTCGACTATAAAATAAATTCTTTGAATACTTACCAATTCACATTTTTTATAGATATATAATTTATACAATATATAATTTTTGAAACATCAAAAATAGAAAATTTGGAGATATCTCAAAACTTTATTCAGAAAATTCTAATTGTACATATTATATAGTATTTCTGAAAAACTATTATATCTCTAAATGTTCTCTAAAATCAAACATGGAGAATAAATGATCTAAAGTAATAACAGTGAAATTTATATAAGCTGTTATTAGGATCTTCAAAGATCAATAAATACACACAGGAATGTATAATCAGTAACGAACAGGAGATAACCACGTACACGCAATTACAATGAAATATCTGTAGTAACTATAACGTAACTATAGCAACTAAACTCCAATATAAAAGAGATTGTAGATCACTCTTGTACAATAGTAGGGAATGCATATGTAGTATATATTATTTTATATTTATAGATGTGTATACATGAATATATATCTAGATATAGAGCTATATATATATATATATATAAATAGTATATGAATATGTAAAAGTAAACGCCTGTTTGGTATGTATGGTACGTAAGTAATAAATAACCCGTGTAACAGTGTTAGGACTAGCAACTATTAAGACTACATCATACCTACAACATTGTGATCCACAATAAATCATATCGTTATCTGACTAGACAAGGAAGGAAATGAAAGAATTTCGATAAACTATTCCTGACAAAAGATGGCGGTTAACTAACTACAACGTTTTGTTAATTTTTCTACTATTTTTTTTAGAGAAATAAAGTGTATATGTATAATACTAGACGCCAGAAAAAAACACATTAAAAACACCGAGAAAGTTATTTAAAAATTTTGTTCATTATCACAATTATGCTGGTTCACATTATTTTCGACCACACAGATGGTGACATACTACTAAGCCCCCAACGCCTCTTACGTAATAAGTAGTAATACATAAGTAGTATATAAGTAGGAGTGCTATAGTGTAGGGAAGGAAGAAATGGGAAGAATATTACAGTATTGGAAAAGCCGGGTAATAGAGCTACTTTACAACTGAGATGGCCCGAATTATTCTATAGATACAAGGAAGAGTGCAGGTTGAAGCCATTTTTCATTATTCTAAATCGATTGTGCTATGAGATGATTACATTTCATATAAATGTACACCCGTATGGTCCTATCTAAGCAAAATAGTAGATTTTTTCATAAAATTATAGAGAGAATGCTTTATCGTAATATTAATAGGTGAAAAAAGTAGAATTTTAACCTTTTTACGTATTATGTTTTTATATAAACTTCTACTATTTTAGAAACCTATTCTATTTAAGAAAAAAGTACATAATCAATGACCATACGTGTCAAATGTTCATTAATCATGTAATTACCCGTTTTACAGTACACTAACAATTTTACTAAACCTGTACAAAAAAAGCTAATTACAAGTTTAACTAGCCATACTTTGAGAATAACATAGATATATCTTTACAAAAAAAGAATTCAAACGCAATAGAATGCAGATAATAGAAAGAAAATTACAAAATCAAATTCCATAACAATAGCTCAAGCTTTTCTCATCAAAAAAGATGTCTTTAATGACGAAGAATGAGGGTTATTTGTACATTTGTTATGCATATGATGTAGCGAAATTTCTGTAAAATTTTGCCTGTGCTTTCATTAAATTACAAAGTAATAATATTATATAAAATGAAACTGTATCTGTTAAACAACTTTTGATGAAAAGCGAAGCACGCAATGGAACAATGATGAGATTGAACACATTATACATTGCTTTATAAGTTTTCTAGTGAATGAAATCCGAGACGAACTAACACATTAAATGTTGATAATGTATATAAGAGATATAGTACTCACAATTGTACTAGTAGTGGGTATATATATTAAGTATATTTGAGATTATAGATATAAATTTTTATATTATGACTCCAAGGAAAGTATGAAATGAATTCCAAGTGACAGTCACATCACTAAACATTTCTCTTGTGCTTCTGTAACAAGTTTGGCCGGACCTTCAGTTACTTTACTGGCCATATCGCGGACATTCTGCGGAAGAAAACCTAAAGGAAAAGTACACATTGGGAGGTTAACACAAATTATTATTTCTATTGAACGAAACTTGCAACTTGCAAGTTTCGATTAAATATTTTAAATATTCGTCAACACCATTAAAACTAATATAATATTTAAAATATTCGTTGTAATTGTACACTATCTTCTTCAAACACGAACATATTTTTTTTCAATTTAATTAAATATAAATTAACTAATATTTTTTATTAAGTATTTTAACTCATAATTAATTTTATAATATTAATTAAACTTGATTAATTTTGTTCATTCATAAAAAAAAATATTTTTAAAGAAATATTTTGTTTTCTTTAAATTAATTTATAAAATATCATTAAATAATTTTTACTTTTCGTGCCCTATTTTCGGTGTTTACGCTGTTGATTTAATTACAATTGCTGTAACTCAAACTCTTTCAATGTCATTTCAATTACATCTTATCAAAAAGAGAAACACCCCTGTACCATAATAAGCACGGTACAAGGAGAATGCTGACTTCATTAGAAAGATACCCCTTTAAAAGAATTTAGTAGTTGTCTCATAGACAGATTCGCGGTTGGGGCGAGTGTAGCAAGGGTATGGGATAATAGAGATTTCGTATTTATTGTGGTTGACTTTCGTTACAAGCTGATACGGAAAGATATACAATACTTTTGGGTTTGGAAAAAATAGAATTTCGTACATATACAAATATATATATAGAGAGAGGTTCGTTATAAGAATCATTCAGTCTCCTGTCAATATTTTAGCTTGCCGAATCTATTCAAGAGTATATACACTCGGATCAAATTAGTGGCTTTCGATGCTTTCTAAGAAGCTCTCACAAGTCGTCAAAAAATGAAAATGCTTTTCAAAATCTTAATGCATTATTATGCTGTGTGTATTTTCTTAACTCTGCCTACCCTTCCATATTTTTGTATTCCATCACTGCGCGCTGAAATGCATTTTTGACTTAGCTGCATCTAGTTAGATAAGAAAGCATATTATTGGATATATATAAAAATAACATGCAGCTGTCGAAACATAATTCCCCAGTGTAGTTATTAATTTATTATTTAACTGAAAGGACTCAATTCAACTAGTTAGATATATCTTGTGATCGTCGTGTAGAAATATTATAACCTGATAATTAATTAATTATTCAAATTTTTTTCTCTCCAAAAAGTGTTTTAGTATATAGATGCCTTCTTTTACACTTGAATAGGCAAAATTCTGTGAGTATACATGTTTTGTTCATTGAACTATTTTTACATATAATCTAATTGAAAATTGACTTTAGAGAACTATATTAAGAATAATAAACTAATTGCATACTTTCATCAGTCTATTCAAAAGGGAAGCTAATCGCTGCGATAATATTAATAACAATTATCACTTTAAAAGAAGTGAGAATACCTTCTAAATACCAGATATATGTTCATCTATTTTTATACAGTATTTACATTATTTGAAGCGCTTCACACTTTCATCCAAACCATTAATTTAATTAACATACGAAGGAAAAGAATCGGTTCCATTAATTATGCAAGCCACTCTTCAGCTGAGAAAAACGTTGAAACTAATAATTTCACTAACCATTTACTAGTCTAATTCTCCTTTTCCAAAATCCTCTGTACACATTTTCTCGTCTCACTCAGTCTCCTCTTCGTATTGTCTCTGAGAAAATTGCTTTATTGTATACATATAGGAGATAAAACCGGCTCATTTATCGATTGATTTCTAGGGAGAATAATCCCCAGGAAACGCGCACTCCTAGATTGCAGGACTAAAAGGCAGTGTTGTTATCAGCCTCTCTGAGGAACTCCAAACTCCGATCAGAAATTATTGACGGGACTATATACTCAGTTACTTATTTGGAAGGTAAGGTGAGGAATGATACTATTATAAAGGGGAGAAAGACACCCTCTTCCAAACTATTTCACAGAACTTTAGCGTTGCTATATTTGGATTGTGAGATTATACTTGGGAATATCTTTCTTAAATATTAACTTGGGTTGTAGGCAAAGGAAGTGTGCCTTGTAGAGTTTTATAACTGTCAGATTTTGTACATTGATGTTAATGCGACAGTATTGTATGTAAGCGAACTTCGGTTTTATTGTCAGAATTGATTAGATTCAACCATATCGAAGAGAAGAAAATAGGAGGGCGATGTATTGGGTGTCGTGGCGATCTATATCCCCAAATTTAACGCGATAAATACGATAATTTGCTCTATATAAGACGAATTATCATAATAAAATCGATTTAAAAATTCTTTGGATATAATAAGAAATAAAGTCGAAACAGCTCAAGGATTTTGCTCAAATTAATTCGTTGGATAATTTATCATTGAAGGAAAATTGGTTATCGAATCTGATAATTTTAGATTTGACAACTATAATAGACATAATTTCTTAACAGACATAATTGAAGAAAATTTGTTGTCGATTTGGGTGTATATAACAACTATAATTCAGATTTATTAAGTATAAAACTTCTGGTATTTGATAATTTTATGAAAGCAGAATGATATTTCATATTAAAAATTAAAACAATAATATTTTTTGTAAATGTTACATTTAAACTATTTTAAAAGTTCAAAAAGTATATTTTATAAAAATTATTTGGATAGAGTATATAAAACTATTATATAAGTATTTATTGGATATATATGTATTAAATATAATAAGTAACATATTTAAAACATCCCTATATTTCAAAGAATTAAATGCTATATATTTGCATTTTTTCTATAAAAAATGTCTTTTATAGAATTTAAGTTACCTATAAATAATGATTTCACGAAAAAACTTTTCTTCAGAAACAAAAAAGAATGTAATTTATTTGAGCTTTGCAAATTTTCTCTAAGCTTTCTCTGAAATTCTTTATCGTATAAATCTTTCACATAATTCGCAAGGCAACATCTCTAAAGATATACCTATAGAGAGGAAAGCTTTATTCCTTTTATTTCTTTCTGTAAAGGCAGTTTTTTCTTTTCCTTTTGAATCTTTCCAAGAATAAGTTTTCATATTAATCTTTCATTTCGACAATATGCAACACATCTGTAACGACTTATCGATGGAAACAGATTGGGAAATTTTGAGCAGTTTCATTTTACTTGCTTGTTTATATTTGGTTTGTGAGAAGTTCATCTTTTATATAACTAATTAAATACCAAAGTATTCACAAACTTAAACATTAAACGGCTTAAAATAATTAACTTTTACATTTCAAAAATACAACAAAAATCATTACGAAAATCCACTTTTTTGTTATTATGCTTTTTCACATTTTCTTTATAAGTTATATAAATTTTCATTCGATTAAATGTGTTTGTTACATATGGGTTAAACAAGCTGGTATGGTTAACACAAATGATATTAAAACATACAATATCTGTATATTTTAGATTTTTTTAGATCAATTAACTTATATGCTTATCATGTCATTCACATACAATGGTATTATAAATTCCCTTGAGGGATATTGTTGTAACCTGAAAATGGTGTACAGTGTCTTTTTACAGAAACAGTCTTTGATTATGCGGGCTTAATTCGTTTTGATTTATATAATTTTAACATCAAGGATGTAATTTGATTCCAATTTAATCGGTGAAATTAAATTGTTATTCATTTAGTGAAATAACATGAAATAGTTGTATATAAAATAATATTTATTGAAGAACTGTTTTAAACATTAATATTTTTATGAACGATAAAATGAATTATTTTTCATAATCCATACCAAAGATACTTGTCAGTTGTAAATTATAGGAAGAATATAGAAGTATCTTATGTAGGCCATAGACAAATATATATAGGTATACTTTATTTCTTTATACTTATCTTTACTTTTCTTTATATCTTATCTTTCTATCTTTCTACTTATCTTTCAATATCTCTATCTTTATATTTAACTTTATATCTTTATGTTTTACACCTTCATGGTTTATATACTTTATATCTATCATTATATATCTATACTCTATATTGTAGTTATTGTATAATGTCTATTATGATACAGGCTTTATATTTACTTATAAACATAAATTAAATTTGAAAATAAAAATATTTTGATTGACGAAGAAATTTCAAAAATAATTATTAGAAATAAAAAACTAAATATTACTATTTTTAATACTATTAGTCGATAATTTTCTTCAATAAGGAATCTTGACTATGCTTAACTATATCTTTCTTCTTTACGCTTACATATATAAAATCAAACTTTTTTATTCAAGCTAAGCTAATATTTGCGATTAGCAACATGCAACAAGCATCGTATATTGATAGTTTTCAATATATATTATAATCATTAATTCCGAATGAAGCCAACTGTTCAAATTTAACTAAAATGATTAATTTTTAGAAGCGGCAAAAATCACAACAAACGAATTCAAACGATGAAACCTTAATCGGGAAATTCTTCATATTCTTAAAATTTTTCCGGATATTTTTCTGTCAATAATACTTCTAAAAAACACTCCAATTATACGCTGAGGGCTTCATCAACCTTGTAAATCTAATAATCTGTAAATAATTACAATTTTATTCAAATGACTGACCGAAATGTAAATGAAATGGAATTTGTATAAAAGGATGAAAATTAAAAATTTTATAAACATTAATATTTTCAAAATTTGGGTTCTCATTATAAAACTGTTTTTGATCTTACAGCAATGTCGTCAAAAAAACAAATTCTTTTTTCAGAGGTGTGCATTCCTCTTTTAACTTTGTAAAATAAAACATTTGAACAAAAAATATTTAAATTAACCTGAACCAATGAAAACTCACTAGCAAAGGATTCATCTTCTTCTTCTGCCGCGGCCGCTTCGGCAGCCAGCTCGGCCGGAGTTTTTCGTTTTCGGCCAAGCCGACCGTCATCACCCATCATGGCGTTCTCGGCCAAAATAGGGTCCTCTTTCTTTTTGAGGCCATACTGATGTAATATAGTGAACATACATTTCACTCAATACGCGAATTAAAATGGCATATTTTTGCATACTTCGATTTGCAAACAATAGTTAATAGTTAATTATTAAAATATTAAATATTTATTTTTCTAAATAAATTATTTGTATACTAATAATTAATTAAATTATGTATTTATAATATAATAAATGAGATTTTAGGGAATCTTTTTTATTAATTTCACGGAATCAGTGAAAAAATAAAACAAAAACATAAAAACATAAAAACAAAAAACTATATATGTTAAATAAAAGCTTGTTGTTATTCTAGCTTTTTCAAAAACATCCAAGACAATGATATATATTTAAATGTAAAGGTAAATCTTCATCTTTTTTCGCATCTTATTACCTTGATAAAATATGCGGGAAAATATGTCGATAATAGCTGCAGGTATTAAGCTTCATTTATAATTAAAAGGCTTTTGGTCTTTTGATGCTTATAGCTACCAATTTCGTTTTTCTTATTTGATGTCAAATCCATCTATTTCATAATTATCATAAGTATAATTAATTAAATAAGTTTTACTTTGAAATCTGTACAGAGATGATTATTTCAAAATGTAAATTTTCCATTTGCAAAATATAATTTCTTCAAAAAATTATAAATTGAACAATAAAATTAAAAATGAATATTCGATTGAATTTTAATATTTTTCAAATTTATTTATTCAGTCTTTTCCGTGACCAGCTGTGTATTAATTACACAATCCTGACTGTTTAATTTTATATCCCAGGAAAAGTGTTTCGGTTTTCATAAAAAAATTAACATATGGAGAAAAATAAGCAAGACTCAAACTTACCTTATCACGGATCCCTTGCCTCATGTTTTCTCGTTCTTCCTCCTGCTTCCTGTGTTTCTCCTGACGACGTTCTTCTGCTTCACGAAGAGCCTGCTCTACTTCTGGATCAATCTCCTTTTTTTCCCCATCAGCCTCTTTGTCATCTTTGTCGCCCATTGCTCCTGAAGAGAAATTCACAATTATATTTATAATGTGGCTTTAATAATATGTATGTTTATTTAATATTCCTAAGCTGAAAATATTTGGTCAATATATTTTTGCAAAATAATTAGTGTTTAAAGATGGTTGAAAATAAAGTATAATAAAGTTTTATAAATATTTAATATTGAGTAAGTTATTTTATAAAATTATATTCTCTTATAGTCTGAAAATATACGGTTCTATATATAATATATAAATATAAATGGCTTTGTATATACTTTAATTACTAAATTAATTAATTAAATTATATAAATTAAAACTTCTAAACATTACCTCTATAATCAGTTTGTTTGTTAATTATATAACAATAAATTATATAACAGTTAATTATTAACAGTTAATATTACCATGGTTTTTATAACATGTAATATTCACTCAAAAGTTATTTGTTTTTCTCTTTCTGAAATATTAAAGCTTTTATTGTTTATAGGAAGATACAATAATACTATTTTTGAAACAAAAATATTTTTAATTTGACGAGTAAATGAGCATAAAAGTTATTAACCGAATTGAAGCTAAGTTAAGTAGTCTTAACAAATATAAAATCTTTCGGAAATCAATCATTGTATAAAATGAAACACAATTTATACTGAAGTTGAGTATAAAATGAAACTCTGTCAATCTATAGCCGTTTTATCAAGAGCTCAAAGTAAAAAGTTTTTAACAGTTCTGTAACCATGTCAACCAACAACTAAACAATTCGTCAAGGTGGAATCGAAAAATATGAAAACAGGCACCCCCCCACCCCCTCTCCACACGGCACCACCCCCCTACACATCTTATTCGCTCTCCTTGGCCACCCTTTTTCCTCCCCAGAGAGCAATAATACATAAAAGTTGAGTCGCAATTTCCCAAGCTGTTCACATATACCTAGTATATGATTAGCCGTGTAAAGTAAAGCTGGGTGTCTGGCTCTGCGTGTATAACTATATAGAGCTAAAAAGCCAGGTTACAGCGGGGTAAGGGGTTGGTACTGCCAGAACTCATCGAAATGCTGTGCGAACAGGGGGCGGGGGGACGGGGTTGGGGAGCTATAGGCTACAGAACAACAAGTTTGTTTCCCTCGCCTAGTTTACTTAGTGTCGATATCAAACAGACAGTGCCTAATCGATGTCTATGCGTTCCATGTAGAACTCAAAAAGATGTTTTCTTTAAGAAAGTACGTTCTGTTTTTTTTTAGTCGGTGCAATTCCAGTTATATTGCAGTATTTCTGAATTAAAGAGAATGAGATATATTGTTTCTACTTACCTAGATTATTTGGTGGAGTCAATTTGTGCTGTTGTTAATTTTGTTATTCATACAATTTACTTTCACATTTATGTATATAGGCAAAATAATCAATAAAAGCTACTGGTTTTGTATCCTCTAAAAGATATTTATGTCCCTTGTGAGAAAAAACTTTTATTATAAAAATTAAAAAAAAGTAGCAAATGGCGACATTGTAGTGCAGCAAAACAACTCAATTATTCATATTCACAAATAAATATTGTTTTCATTTTATCAGTTGTATTCAACATGATTGTATTTAATTTGTTAACTTATTTATTAATTTGTTAAATATGTACCAATATTATTTTTAGTCGCATCTCTATTGCTAATTATTGAGTTATAACATATTTTTATGTATACTATGTCTGCAAAGTTTCGTATATTAGATATTAACTACGATGACAAATTATTTATTATTTTAGATTTATCTAAGAAATAGCAATGGCGGTTATGCCTTCATTTATATTTTAGAGAAAAATAAATGTTAAAATTAGCTATGAAATTAATTAATTTATCTATAAATACGGGATACGATTTCTTTTGCTGTAATAAAATCAGAATTTAAAGCAAAATATTGTTATTCTACATAAAATAATGTAAAAAAATATCTAAACTGAATCGAACTGAAAGAAACTGAAACAGTCCATTTTAACATGTCAGGTCGTCATTGTTGAGTTATAGAGCTTAACATTTTTAATAATAAGATATTTGTAGATAAAAAATTTAATCAGGAATAATGAAATTTTACCGACATATTTTATTCCCAAAAGAGTTGAAAAGTTTCATTTTAAAATTGAAAAATAAGAAATCTTTATTCGGTAAAAGTTATTTTTAGTTTGTTTAATTAGAAAATAGTGTTAAAAGTTTTATACTCCAAATATCAAAAGGCAAATTAAATTATTATTGAAATGAAAGTTTTTGATAAACAAAACATGGTCTTTTGTTTGTACATAAATGCCATTTTGTCAAAGTTGTTATATTTATCGTAAAAAATGATTGAAAAAAAAATATTGAAATGAAAAAATAATTAAATAAGTCCATATAAAATAACTATAATCACATTTTAAATTAATGTTCCTATATATAAAATAATAATAATATAAAATTGATTTATATTATTATTATTTTTATCATTCAACAAATATATTTAAAATTTATTTAAATGAAAATAGAAAGAAAAAATAATTAAACTTTAATAAATTTTTAATGACAATTAAATTATCACTTTGTTATATTTTGTTTACGTGTATATATATTTTTTAAAATTATAATTAAAAAGAACGTTTCGCTTAGATTAAAATCTTATTTTTAAAATATTTATTGAAAAAATATATAATTTCAAAGTAATAATCGCTTTAATAAATTTATTTCAATAAAATAGATAAATATTGCTATTTTCCATGTATATATTTATGCTATATAAACTGCATAATATATATTTATATATATATATATATTATCTAGATTAAGGATTCGTCTGAAATTTTTTTTATGTTATAAGAATAATGTGCAAAATACCTCACGTATGTAATAAACAGAAATGTCAAATACATTTAATTTCTTATCTTTTTACTTCATAGGACACATGAGAATCTGCCGCACTCTATATATTTTTCATTGTTTTTACATTTCGTAATATTACATGTTAGACAATTTGCACGGTGGAAAATTTTAGCATCATCGACAAATGTTGAAAAATAGAATTTATATTATTATTTCTCATAATAATTTTGTATCTAATTCACATGTGAACATCTTTATAGCTTAAAAGGATTAATATAATAATAATATATAAATCGATATAATATGTAATCTTTATAATTTTGTTGTTGAAAATTTACCTTTTACCGAATCCAGCTGACTTCCCAGCATTTGTTTTGCAATGAAACTCGCCATGATTATTGTACCGCCTCACTACTCAGGTAGAATTGCAAATGAAGGAAAGGATCCTGCTAGGTGCGTTGACAAAAATGTAGAACACGAGGAATGAATTGATGAGAAGCACAACACAAAGCCAACTGCAGAGTTCTGACGATAGAAACGAGGATTATATTCTAGATGGATGGAGGAGAAAGAGGTGAGAAGGAAGGAGAGAAAGAATTTGGCTAGAGCCTCCCCAAGCAGCGTCAAAACCGCGCGCCAATCAGTGGAACATAAACGCGCTAACGTCGATGAATGAAGCAAGTTGATGGCGAGAGAGTCAGGCTAAGAATTTCTCTCGGCGTGCATATAGGGCCATCCAGTTCTAGTTTCTGAGAGTTGGAGCTGGGGGGACCTAAACTCGAAAGATCAATCTGCCTTGATGTCTTGTGATCGATCGAGGTCTCCTTTTTTTGGGTGGAAATATAACTCAGAGAAGAACTTCTAGCTGTCTTGCTTTTCCTACTTGCTCTGGCTCAGTTGAATGGCTTTTCCTCTAAGTGTGTTCCTGTCTGACTAGTGTAGCCAGCCTGCTCTATATAAGCCGGGAAGTATTGAGGGTTGCACGGACGAAGATGAGGATCTGGTGACTAGAGGATGTCAGTTCTTTTCCCCCACTCTGCGCTCTGCTCTGCTTGCTGGCTTTCCAGTCTGCAACTCTTCTGACGTATTTCCCAGTTCCCAGATAAAGGAAAGGACAGTGAGTTCTTGCAGTCATCAAATACCACAATACAATACGCGTTAAGGAAAATCTCACTTGCCTCAATGAATCGATCAACTACTCCCTTCCTCTATCGGCTATAAGCGCACTAACCCCTCTATGAATTCCTACCCCTGCTGGAGAGAATTTCCTAGTCCCAATCGGAATTTTTCCAGATCCAACTATATTTCTTTGCAACGAAGACTCCAAATATATTTCTTGCAGATTTAGAAATGTTGCCTCCTGTTCATAACTAGTTCTTTCAGGCACCTAAAGGTTTGCTTCAGATCCCCTCTTCTTTCCTTTCCTGAGATCACATTTAATATTCTCATTATAGAACGAACCGAGTTACATATTTCTACCTTCCTGCCGCTCCTCCCCCCCCCCAACGCTCTCCATCTATTTCCTATTTTTGCAATCTCTTCCAAGATGCCAGGTTGATGTGATACTTCGCCTGCTTACTTTGTGGAAAAGGAGTGATTTCCAAAATCTTCAATTGATCAGATCGATGCATTTGAAAAGTTTATCTTCTTCTTTAAATCCGTCAATGAGAATACAGGAGTCATCAAAAGGGAAAATTAAAAATTGTAATTCACACACACGTATAGATTACAGAATATGATTTGAAAAACATAATTACAATATTAGCAATTGGTAGTTCTGGTCTGATATTTGAAGATTTTTATATTTTAAAATTACGTTTTTTATTTTCTGAAATTAATTTCATTCAATTTTTTAAATAATTTAAATAATTATCATTTAAAAAAAATTCTAATGATTAATTTGTAAAGATGATAAAGCTGTTTTACAAGTTGCCTAAATAATAATTCTTTAAAATACTATAATTTATTTTTAAAAATACCTTGTGTACATTGAAAAACTAACAAAATAATCATTCCTTTACTGTCCTGTTCCATATAGGTATTAAGATGTTTGTATGTTTTAAATAATGACTAATTGGCAAATTCGATGGAATGAAACTGAAAATAAATAGAACTATGTGACCTTTTAGAGATAAACATGACCATATTAGATAAATGCTGTACATCTTTGTTAGCATTCAACATCCTTCAGATATTATGTTAGAATTCTGATAATAATAACGGAAATTACAAATCGTTAATATTGATTAATCATTTTTTCAAAAGACTACATATACGGTTTTCCAAACAATTGATGAGCACAATAAAACGAAACCGGGCGTTCATAAAATGATTTCAAACTTGTTGACGTTTTTGTTTCTTTTTTGTTTTTGTATGTCTTTATTAAAAAATATGTGACATTTGAATTTCTAGAAATATATTACATTTTACAGTAATCATATACGGTTTCACAGAAAAATAAATTATAAAATGAAATACTGTATATAGTCATACAGGTAGTTAGATATATAAGTTAAACCTTAATACGTAAGAGTTCAGTCTTATATGCACGTCATGTTTGTTACATGAGATTGTATATTATAAAGATCTTGATCGTTCAATTTAGATTTTCTATTAATCACGTGATGTTGTACGTGGTAATTGAAGATCAAATTTAATTGGGATATAGACACTTTTCAAATTTCGAAGATAAATATTAGAATTAACTTGCAGATTCAAAATTAAATCGTATTAAAAATAGGTAAACTAAATTATTTAGTGATTTAAATATTCTGAGGAAAACTCTCTGCTGTAATAAAAATAGACAAAATTATCTTATTTTATGACATCCATTATGTAGTTAAAGACTTGACTAGGATGTCGTCACTTTTTGATTTTGAATTTTAGCCAGAAATTACGAAATTTCAACTTTATCAAAAAATTGGCCCTCTTTTTGATTTTCAGAATCCTTTTATGAATTTCTAACAATGAAAATTTTAGGGAACGAAAAATTTGGTGCTGTCTTTTTAAATTTGTTGCGAATTTGTTGTCACAATATTGGTGGTTATTTTGTGGTTTTTATTTAATTTTGACCTTTGGCATTTTAAATTTTATCGAAGTTAGAATTTTGAAGAGCTTTGAATCAATTGACATTTTGAATTTTAGCGATTAAATTTTGATGCTTTTCTTTTGACTAAAATTTGACTTCACTTAATTCGACATTTCCCACTTATTAATGAGTCAAAGAAAAATGGCTGTGAATAATTAATTATTTAAAAAATGTTCTTGAACATCCACAAATGTTTTATCAGGTGGATTTTAATTATCCTATTTTAATAATTGTTTTTACAAGTGAACAAAGTGGTTTCGGAATATCCGCAGCTTTCAAACACATCAATTACTCTTTCTATAAAATACGAATAGGATATTTCAGAAATGAAATTTTCTTAAAATGGTAAACAATCTTTCCTTAAATTGTTGGGGAGGTTAATTAATAAATGAGGTTATGTTTTTCCAACCAAAATAAAAAATTTTGTTTCGACATCCTGTGTAAGGTCATAATTGATTACTAAGAATGCGAAGACATAATTAATTATGCAGTTCTTTAGAATAATCCATGATTGCGTTTTTGTTGGTAAACATAATCTTTATTGTTTTGTCGAAATATCTCATCAAAATAAGTCTGTTTTAGCTAATAGAGGAACAAATCCAAGTCATTTTCTAAAATAAAAAGCTCTCATACATCTTTTTCTATATAAAGTGATTTATTTTGAGGACATATTTATTCATTCGTGAGTAAAGTCAGTTATAGTTTTCTGTTAATAAAAAACTATATATGGAATTTCAGAATTAGCGAACCTTGACTTCAAACATTCATTAAATTCTTATTGACTCAGATAGCTAACTTCATTTATTCTGTATATTCAGTTTTTTTCTCATTTTCTTGCAGTTCATCTGTATCAACAAATATAAACATTGTTTCTTTACACCGTGTTAAATTTCTCTCTTGTTCATTTGGATAAGTTTTATGATAACAATCATAGCTATGTTTTTGTTTAAGTCTTAACTAACCGTAACTATTTTAAATTAGGAAATGGTGTTGAATAATATATATCTCAACGGATTATTTTTTAAATGTTGGTTTATTTGGGAGTATCTTGTGTTATAGTTTAGACATCTTGACATTAAATTAACTTTGTGTACATTTGTATTAATAAATTATTTCTATTTGTCTGTTTTCGTTAATATATTGAACAAATAATAAAAAATTAAACTCACGAGAAAATTTTTATAAATAATACCAAGAAGGGAAATTAATTAACTAAATGTAAGAAATATTATTTTATTTTATTCTATTTTAATTGAATTAAATTAAATTATTTTAGACAAGGATTTTTTTCTTACATTTTAAAAATCTTTTTGTAAAAAGATTATTATTTATCACTTTAAATAAAAAATAATGCTGCTGGAATAAAAATCCTTTTTTCTTTAAAAACGTAATCTGCTTTAAAAGCTTTTACAGATAAAATTATATTGAAAAAATAATTTAATGTTTATTTATCTATACTTTGATTCTAAAATGTTTTTCATTAATTTTGTTGCGTATTTATTAATGTTAAAGATTTCTTGCTAGAAATTTCGAAAAGTTTACTAAAATGACGGATTACACTATAGTACGACTTTCCATGCAAGGTTCCGATCATGGATTTACTATAAACATTGAAATTGTAACAGATTTATACAACTCCAGATTTAGAAAACTTGGGATGGAATAGTTAATTAATGTCATTTTGTTTGCTTCTTTGAAGTATAAAGGTAGTTTATATGCTAATTAAATGTCTGGATCAGTATACTTACGATTTACGATCAATATATATTTGTTTGAATGAGCAATGATATCAAAAATAGGATTAAAGAAGGTACGTCTTAGGAAGGATCCAAAAGGTATGAGAATCAAGGATCCCAAAGTTTTAAACAAAGTTTTAAAAATATTAAAGATATTTACTAAAATTATTAATGTAGTAAATTAGTATTTGTAATGTTTTATTATAAAATATATTAGATAATATTATATTTGATTGGTTTGTAAGACACTATTTTTCAACAATCTTTTAAATAATATTTTTCTTTAATCCTTAAATTTAAAACTTACGTTGCTCGATTTATAATAATATATAGAGCTTGTATACTATATTTTCACAGATAAAATGCAAATATGTAAAAGTAAATTATATGACTACAAACATTAGAAATTCTATAAGACATTATAGGTAAAAGTTTACAATAATATTATACAAATAAAAAAGGTATCCTTGATTCTCGTATCTTTTGGATTCCTTACCGATAGATTAAAGGACATTAAAGGATATATATTATGATAAATAATACAACGATACAAAATCAATAATTTCATATTTCATTTATTTGTTATATAATCCACATAAATATTCCTACTTTAATTTTTTCTTAAAATTTCTATTTATGAATTCACCGTTAACGAAACATTTGAAATAAATAATGAAAAAATTTATTTAAAAAATATAAAGGAAAGAATAAAAATAACATCTATTTATAATAATAATAATAGATACATATTATTTAGAGAGTATAATTTTATTTATAAAAATGTGATGTTTTTTAATTTTTTTTCTGATATTTTTTTTTAAATTATATAAAGATATATGTCAACCTACAAGTATAAAAAAGTTATCAACATGAAAGCATTAATCTATAAATATTATATGACATTAATTGTTGTTCTAGACCTGTTTCTAAGTACCTAGAACAATATTGTTACAGGATTTCATAATGTTTTAGGTAATTAATTATTTTTCTTCTTATAGATGTATATAAAAAGAGTATATAGTTGAAGAGCTATTTCTAGGACAATGCACTATAATACATTGACACTAAAAATTCGTTATATTATCAGTTAAAATATATTCCAACATTGTATCGAAACGACAACAACTCCGGTTACTTTGGTGGAAGTGACAAGTTACTTTTGGTGGAATTGACAACTAAATTAGTAATTTTTATTGGCAGTTGTTTTAGTGTTCTTTTGTTTTGTAGAAACTTAATTCTGAAATAAAGAAAGAATAATAAATGAGGAGGTGTTGCAATAGACGAATTGTCAACCCAGCTTTGACGTCGTTTTCTGACAGAATTAATGAAAAAATGTACAAATTGATAATTGTATCATTTGTTAGGGTGCATTAATTGCAACTTTGTGATTATATTTTATTTTCTATCTTTAACAGAAATAATTCAGTTTTGTATATCTTTTAGTTGTACTAAATATTGATTAACACTTTTATCGATTCTCACTTTCAAATGTATCGATTCCATTTATGGACAAAACAAGTGAGAACATTTTTAAAGTGCTTATCATTCTTCAAAATCTTAATTATTATTTTAAGCTGTAATAATTATACCTAAAGTAAAATAAATTATTTTTTGTAAGTTTATTTACAAATAACACAATTCTGTTTTCAATTTAGTACAATTATCTATATACAAGATTTTAAAATATAATTATCGTAAAATTTAAACAACGAAAATCTGAAATTATAGTACTAGTATTTACTCATAATTATAAAAGTTATTGAGAATATTTGCCGTTCATCAATATTTTTATTAACTTTTCACAATTTACAGATATTTTTTGATAATGTAATATAGTTATTCAACGAATTATTTTTTCGAGCTGGTCTCTAGTCAATTATTTTATTTACATTCCATTTTGTTTACTTATATCAAATGTGAAAAATTATTTGTATCAAATTTTATCAAATCAATTCCAATCTCTAATTTGAAAAAATTATTTATAGTTTTTATCAGCTTTATAATTTAATTCAAAACCATTTTAGTTAAGTTTAATTTTTATAATTATAGACGTTTTTGAGTTTTCTCTAATGTTTTCTCAAACGCAACGTTTAAATATTTTGGCCACGTATCTGAAATTAAATTGATTGTGATTATTACCTAATTTTTCACTGTGGAAAGATGCAGGATATAAAACTAAATTAATGAGTGGAAATCAGTAAACGAACGGAATTTTTCTCGGCTAACAATTTTGTACAATATCTACGCACTTAACTTTAAAAGCTGTGACAATTTAGTTTTTAAATATCGATTGAGTAGCACAGAATAAAACATTTCTAAACGGATATCGAGACGAAAATATATTTTATATTTTTTATATTCTTTTCAATTGAGAACTATTTTCTTGTGAATTATAAGAATGGTAGAATTTGTCTCAGTAGGTAATTATGTAGAGATAATTAAGAAGATCAATAGCATTCCCATAAGAAATAATCCAATTTAATAATCGTCAAGGTTTTTTGAGTAGCTTATTAAAATTAAAGAAAAATGTTTCAATGGAAAAAATACTGCCAACACTTGAAAAATTTAAATCATTGATTAAAAATTCTTCTTTTAAAAAAAGTTGAATATGTATTTTTACCAAATTGACTCTAAGTTTAATTGTTTGTATTTAATAATTTTAATTGAAATAACTTTTGACAGTGTATAAACTCGGAAGATTTCTTACAAATTTATAACTTTTGAAGTACATAATAGTCAACTATTTCGTAACATATTCAAATTTGCAGGATTATAAACACGAATAAAATTAATCCGAATTAAATTATTATAAAAATTAATGAAATATAAAATTTTAAATTACACACAATTTCTTATTAAAAATACAAAATACATGAAATTTTTAGAATGCACAATTTAATTTCGCTCTAAACACAATAAATTTCAAAAAATCTTATAAAATGGAAATCAAATTTCAAATATAATTCCTAGGTAAAAATCGATTAGAAGATCTTAAAAGCTAATTAAGTATTTTTTTTAATTACTTTTTTTCTTCTAAAAAAATTATTTCTCTTTGACGGAAATTATGCTACAGCAAATAAATTGGTGGGATATAATGTACCATTTCGAAAACGGAAATTAAGTGCTTTTGGTGCTTGAAGCTAAAAAAATATTGATCCTTTCACGACATTAAAATCGAGAAGGAAAAAGTTATATACGGCGATGAATCTGGCCTCTCTTTACTTTACTCCGTCTTAAGCATAGAAACGATAGCTCAGACACTGCTTATATACAAATGAGTTTAATATTATTCGGCTAATTCTGGGAGAAATAGAGGATATATCCTGGTTTGTTGATGGTCTAATTTGTTATATTATTATAGACCAGTTTCTACATATAAACCAGGAAAGTATATATATATATTTGGTATGAGCAGTCACGTAATATTGTATAGAAGGTTAGAAGGTTATAGCTCGACAGTGAGAAATGGCAGAAGAGACTGAACCAATGAAAAATATTTTTGGCGTCTATATGCAATAAATTATTACTATCAGATATAAAATCTGAATTTTTATTGATTCCATTTTAGGGATTTTGATGGTCGTTCTATTGATGAATTTATTGATTTATATTTTATTTTATCAGAATTTGTTAGTTTATAGTTAGTTATACAATTGAACTTTTTAAAGGAAAAAGTCCGTTCTTGTTTTAAAGTTTTTGTTTTGAGTTAAAAAACTTTTTCTTCATGAAAATGAAAATAATATAATATTAGATAATTCAATCAATGAAAATAATTATATTGTCATATTTTATCGTTATATTATAAAAATGTATAATCATGGTTAGTCAAAAGAACGTTTTTTTGTCTATATGAAATAATTGTATTGCAACTATAACCGATTTTAAAATTGAATTTTAAGGAATTTAAAACAAAAGTTATAAGATATTTGTATAATCAAGAAAAAAATCGTCAATGGATTCAATTTATTAATTTTATTCAATTTAATATAAGTTTTATGGATGTACAGAAATAGTTCAAATTGTTCCAAATGGTTCTTATTCTGGTTAAAAAAATGTATTAATTTACAACCTAAATTATCAAATCTTTGTATGTATGTGTCAAATTTGCTTTTAAATATTATTTAGACGTAAAGTTAATTCATTCCTTTTAAGTGTTGATGACCAAATATAGATTAAATGCCTAGTTATAAGTAGAAGTAAGCACAAATTATACATCACTACAGTATAAATTTAATTAAAAAACATTATAATATTATAAAAAAATAATCGACTATTGTATTAATATGTCCGTTTATATTTCTTGAGAAAAGTATTCAAATTATTAAAATAACTGACGAAATTATTTTTATTTTTATTGAAATTATATAAATAGAATTTTTAAAAGTTAATCAATATTATTATAATCACAAATTAATATAATCAATAACAAATTGGTAAGATAATTTTTTATTATTATGGTTAATTGATAATTAATGTGAAAAATATGATCATTACAAAAAATATGAAACAAATCAATTTTCATACTTTTTAAAAGGAGTTCTAAATCAAAAGTTAATTTTGTACTCTCCATATATTTATCCAACATTGTCCAAATGCGAAATTATTTCAAACTAGTTGTTATAAAAGCAGAATTAAATTAAGAGCTTTTAGTTTCACTTAATTTTTTGTAACGACTGCTCATTTTAAAATGAATAATCAATATAAAAATGATAACTAAAGTATTAAACAGAAATATCGGATGTCGCGGACTCCAATAAGTTTTCCAAAATCAAACATAATGTTGCTGGCCACCACAAGACTCAATTCAATTATATTTTCCATCGATTATTCTTACATATGAGCATTCAATTTGAGAGATAATTATAAACAATGACAATTTTCACCCCAGTTAATTCATACATAAATAAAAGACAAATTATTGGCAATTAAAAATACAAATTCCTGTTTCAGTCGGAGTTTTATTTACTTATAGATGTATGTAAATGAATAGATAAATGTACATGAATAGATGTATGTACATGAATAGATGTATGTACATGAATAGATGTATGTACATGAATAGATGTATGTGTACATGAATAGATGTATGTACATGAATAGATAAATGTACATGAATAGATAAATGTACATGAATAGATAAATGTACATGAATAGATGTATGTACATGAATAGATGTATGTACATGAATAGATGTATGTACATGAATAGATGTATGTAC
>JAUZNC010027839.1:0-13885 GCA_034780395.1 Vannuccia rotundouncinata | reverse complement strand
ACTATCAGATTACTCTAGATGTAAATGCGACGTGACATGAGGTAAAACTATCAGATTACTCTAGATGTAAATGCGACTTGACATGAGGTAAAACTATCAGATTACTCTAGATGTAAAGGCAACGTGACATGAGGTAATCTATCAGAAAAGCTAAAATATATATTAAACATATTTTAAAACTATAACATGGAATTTTCTTATCTATTTACGAAATAACAACCAAAATTAACTAAATTTCATTCACTTTAATTTGAATTATTTTAATAATATTAAAATTTATTATGAAAATATTAATAATACAATTAAGAAGAACAATGCAAGTTTTTTTGTAAAGGTATAAATGCATCAATTTATAACATTTCACTTTTTAGGACATTAAAATCACTTTAATCAAACTAAAATAATTCATATCAAATTATTCGTTACAAACCGATTTTAAAAATCAATTAAAAATGGTGCGGCACACAATGCGTTAATACCACCGACCACAAGGAAAATCAATTAAAAATGGTGTTGCACACAATGCGTTAATACCACCGACCACAAGGAAAATCAATTGAAAATGGTGCGGCACACAATGCGTTAATACCACCGACCACAAGGAAAATCAATTGAAAATGCGGCTGCACTCAATGCGTTAATACCACCGACCACAAGGAAAATCAATTGAAAATGGTGCTGCACAACAATGCGTTAATACCACCGACCACAAGGAAAATCAATTGAAAATGCGGCTGCACTCAATGCGTTAATACCACCGACCACAAGGAAATTCAATTGAAAAAAGTAAAAACAAATTCTGTACAAAGTGGAAGGACACCTTTTTGATATGTCTTTAAATACGATAATTAAGATGGTTTGGTTGATTTTATTTTACAACAAAACAGCGCCGCACTCAACAAGTTTTTGAAATTAAATAAATATCTCAATATAGATTTATAAGTTAATAAGTATAAAAAGTATTTCTATAATTTATGTATGCTTTTGGATAACAATTATTTGATCGATATAACACACATTATATTCCATATTTAAGCTATCTAATTGTATTTATCTCCTTTAGACACTATTTATATGCAAGGAGATCTTGATACAGCTGTGCAAGGACGAATGGTTTCCGAAGGATCATTCATGGGTCAAAATGCGGCAGTTTGTTCTTTTCATTTCAATAGCGGGGATGGAAAAGTTGCTTGTGGCATGATTGGCCGTAATTATGATCGGTTTTGGACAACTGGTCTTCTCGGTAATTATCAACTTTTTAATATTTACAAAAGGAGATTGAGAGATATTATAAATAAAAACATCTCATAATAATTTATTCTACACTTATTTTACAGGTTTAAGAGCAACTTTCGGACACTTCCATTGTGGCTCTACAGAACAATTTCTTTCGGAGTGTCCTTCAACGTCGTGGAGTCCATGCCTTGCCGGAGCCAGTACTGTTGTAATGAAATGTCTTCCAATACTGTGTAAATTTGCATATTATCTGCCATTATTAATAATAATAACATTATATTTTATGGAAATTGAATCGTGATACAAAAATACATAAGTAAAAAACTTATATAAAGGGAAAAATAATTTTAAAATAGTTCACAGAAATAGAGGAATGTTTACAAAACTAAAAGTAGTTTGTTATTTATACAATTATTTATTTAAAGATAGTTTAGTGATATGAATGTTGACATATTACAGCAAATATTACCCTCCATTTGGAAATGATGACAACGAGTTATACTGGAATATTAATTGCCCGTCAAAACGATGAATTCGGAAGTATATGTGACGATTATTTCGATGTGAATGCGGCCAAAGTTGCCTGCAGACAATTGGGATTCAATTCTGACGATGCTCGGCCGATTTTCAATTCATACCGACGAGGTGAGAATTGGATCCCAGAATTTATATAAATTAAATTATATTATTTCTTAAAACTGCAGAATTGGGGGCTTATTAATAAGAAAACTCTTTAAATATGAATTTTATCTTTACGGCATGTGCAAACTGAAGATGGAATCTGACTACATTTATGAAACTATTTTCTATTTCAGAAAGTTATCGAAAAATTTTATTGAGTCGAGTTATTTGTCCAACAGGCGACGAGAAAACATTAAATCAATGTTATTATTCAAAATCAACTTACAATTGTTCTCAAACGCAAAACATTGGAGTTTCATGTCCCCCAAAATTGACGAGTAAAACGATTTACTTTCTGTTTTGAAAAATTTTAATGAATAAATGAATAAATAAATAAAACGATTCTTAATTCGATATTATTATGAAACAAATTTTCCATTAACTTATTTTATAATTTTTAATTGTAATATTATATAATGTTTTCACATTTATAATTAAAATTAAAAAATTAAAAATGTTTTCGAAATTTTATCAAAATGATGAATTTATGCGCGCTGGTTATTTCAAAAATCGGATCTCAAATTAACCTTTTACCAACGGTAACCTTTTATCTGCACATTTTCAGATGACCAAAGACTAATAATTTGTGTTAAAATTCAATTTATATCATCTAATTATTTTGCAGAACAAGTTGTTAACATATCAGAGATGATCAATATTACTTCACAAAGTCCTGTTTTCTCAATGACAATTGAATATCGGTCAAGACTACAATTATCAAGACCCATAATGGAACACAAATGCAATGACACTCCTCCTACATGTCATGAGCTGGAATTTCTTAATGTTACGGTTAAAACATGGACTCCTTTTTCACAAAACACACCAAACGTTTTCAGTCAAAAAATTGGAATCTATGTCAGAATAACAAACGTTTCATTTACTAGCGATGCAATTGGTGAGATAATAAGTTGAATGGCAGCTTGGAATTACCGATTATTGTATTCAAATATTCCCATAAAAAATGACTGTAGTGCGATTCCACACTAAGAGATAAATCAATCAATGTGTTTGTTTACTGTAGTGTTCCGATTAACCGATCATGATCGATTATTAAATTTGCCCTTAAAATTCCGCCCTGATCGGCATTATTAGGAGCTGATCGCTTATTAAATTTGATGTTATTTTCCGTCCTGCTCGGTTATTCGGGTCTGATCGCTTATTAAATTTGCATAGCTCCTTTTTTTGTCTACATCTGCTCCAGTAAAATACAGCATTTAGGGGTGTGTAATCAGATTATGTTGTTCTTCTGATGGGTACTAGTACCACCTCAGCAATGCAACTATTATTTCCTCGCGTTAGCTTGGTATGACTGTTTTATTTTCTTACTATCACTTATGTACCTATACTTAATAATCACTTTACCTATTTCAAAAAGAAAATCTCCCCTGATCGTTTATTAGGAATCCTGATCGGTTATTAAATTAATTTATAAAGGAAATCTGCCCTGCACGGTTATTAGGGTCTGATCGCTTATTACTTTTTTCCAAAATATCCACCCTGCTCGCTTATTTAGGCCTGATCAGTTATTCCGGACACTATAGTACTAAATTAATGATGTTTTTTTTATAATAAATTGTTGTATCGGTACATATATAACATTTTATTTTGTGCAAAATTTATAAATTAAAATAAAAAAGTTCTCTAAGTGAAAAATAAAAGTGGAATAATTTGCCTACTTTAATTGTTATTAATATTCAGTTATTAGATTATTTCTGATCGAGTGCCTTTTTTTCTGTTTCTGTTCAAAGGGTCATCCCATGAACCTTACGAGTTGAGAGTTTCCCAACATCCAGGAACTGTTCCAACTTATTTCTGGCTATTTGGTGACGGAACAAATGCAACTACAAACAATTATTTCATAGAACACACCTACCAAACCTTCGGAATATATAATGTTACTCTAACTGCATATAATGTAATTAGTAGCAGTCAATTCTGGGTAAGCTAAATACAGGGATAACTTTTTTGGAAAATTGGATCTATATTTCTAAATCTATACTTTCATATTTGATTCTGATTATTATTTTATAATGAAGAATTTTAGTAATACATATTTATTTTCGTTACTAATCTTACTTTTTTTAGACTTTGATTACAATTGATGAAAAGATTTCATATCTGGATATTTCATCTTCTCCATTTTCGTCCGCTTCAGTCAGTGAATCAATTTTCTTCAGTGTATATTTATCGTCAGGTGATTAATATACTTCAATATTCTCGATAATTAAAGATATTTCCTTAAATACGAACTGTAACTTATTTTTAAATGACAAAATGAGAAATTGGTGTGATCCAAATATTGATTGACAACATGAGAAATTGGTGTGATCCAAATATCGATTAACAACATGAGAAATTGGTGTGATCCAAATATTGATTGACAACATGAGAAATTGGTGTGATCCAAATATCGATTGACAACATGAGAAATTGGTGTCATCCAAATATCGATTGACAACTTGAGAAATTGATGTGATCCAAATATCGATTGACAACATGAGAAATTGGTGTCATCCAAATATCGATTGACAACATGAGAAATTGGTGTCATCCAAATATCGATTGACAACATGAGAAATTGGTGTGATCCAAATATCGATTGACAACATGAGAAATTGGTGTGATCCAAATTTTGTTGAGCTAATTGAATGTAATTTAAACAGCTTTCAGAAACTTGTTTCTTATTGATTTTTAATTACTATAGGTTTTCAGAAATTCATTTTAAAACATAAATCTAGATCCAATTTGTAATAATTGGTTGTACCTTTAATATTTTTAGGAAATAATGTTACATTAAACGTGCTTGCAGAAGATCCAATTGAAATCCCCCAATTCGGTATGAATTTGTTCAGTTATATTCAACCAAATAATATTTATAATAAATTGTCGAACTATAAATTTATTTTGTTTTAGACGATGTGAATACATTATCATATTTGGATATGTTTGCCTTCGAAAGTAGAGTAATTACAAAATCGTCTGCTTCTGTCCATCAAGGTAAGTGATCTAATGATATCATTTTTTTGCCATATTTAAACGTTCATTGTAATTTTATGACAGCTGGTATTTCTGATTTGAACGCTTGTCTGATCAAATGCATTCATACGAGCATCCAGTGTCGTGGGGTGTTCTGGAACAATTCCGCAAATTCTTGCTACACCATAAATACCGACTTGTTATCGACAACGTTTGATGTTTTCAGAACGGAAAATACGACGGATCAGATGTATCAACTCAAAGGTAAAGATCAACTTATAAGAAACAGTTTGTCCATAATTTTTGTTCAATGAAAATCGTCCATCATTGTTTGTTTGCAGATATCTGTTCTCAAAGGATGATTCGAGATTCTCCGTGGACCTTCGTATCGACTCCACGGTCCCAATGGGGAAGCTTATTCAACATCAGCGCTGCAGCTGCGGGTGGTTGGGTGGCCGAAGAAAATGAAACACTCACGGTTCAATTTCCATCTGAAATTTTTATTTTTGGTTTTAATATAACTCCCACGGACACTGGAATTGGACTCACTAATTTCGCCTTTGGAACAAGCAACGATAGTATAGCGTGGAATGAAACTTTGGTAAGTGTTTTAAGTCAGAAAAAAGATCACATAAATATCTAATATCTAAATGTATAAATGCAACTATATTATCATTTAAATAGTTTCATCCATAGATATTGTATATTATATATAGAACAAGATTGGACATTTAAAATATTTCTATACTAAAGTATGTTGCATCGCGTGTATGGCAAATCCAGAGTTGTGATTGGTTAAATAATTTAAAAATAACTTTAACAGAATATATATATTTAATTGATACATATAAACAATTATTGAATTTAATATTACTACAGTAATTACTAATAATATTGAATTTTCGTCAAGATCGATAGAAACCGATACTAAGTGACAACAATCAGCTAGATGACCAATCTTGTTAAACTTAAACAAATATCTATGGTTTCATGTATATATCACACAAAAAACAATTGCTTGCAGCTCTTAATATAAGTTTCAAAAATTTATGAAATTACGAAAAAGCTTATCTATTTATAAAGTTAAACTGAAGTTAAATATGTTGAATAAAGTTAATCATTAAATATGAGAGGGAATGTTTAATAAATGTATTAAAATGATCTAAAAAGCATTTTACGTAATTGAATTGTAATTTTGGCATTGTATTTTACAACATGAACAATAAGAGTATTTAAATTCTGAAATGAATGAACGTGTGTAATTCATTGAAATATTACAAAGACAATATAAAACATTTAATATATAAACTTCCCTGACAAATATTTACCCTTTACTTTTGTTATTAAATTTAACTTTTATCTAATTTGACAAAAAAAATTTTTTCTATCCATCAATAAAAATAAGTAAACATTATCTTATTTCGTCAGGATATTAATTTTTGTTGAAGATAGGCACTACTGCTGTCTAAATTCAAAGTTTAAAATTATTATGAATGCATGTTTACATAGATATCACCTAAGACATGTTTAAATATATCCATGACACTTCATATAAGTGATGAACGGTTACTGTAGTTTGAGACAGCGATCTCAATGCCAAAATATGATTGGTCGAGAGCTGTGGGGTGTAATCGCGACGCGCTTTGATTAGTTGAAAAATTGTTCTGCTTGATTTTGAAGGTTTAAAGATATAATTTTAGTCTTTAATTTACTTATTTCCCATTTCAGTACACAAACAGCCCAATAATTCGTGAAGAGTTTTTTCCTGAACCCTTTTTGGCACGATATGTGCGTGTTCGAGTGATTACAACACCAGCAGGATGCCGTCTTGAAATTATTGGTTGTCCAAGTAAGTCACTCAATATTCAAATATTCAAGATATTGAAATCAAAATAAATAATGTAATTATTCAAATATTTTAAAATGTATGTTATTCTTATTTTAATTACAATATACTTATTTTTTATTTCATTTTAACTACAGGATTCACTAAAGTTGCTAAAACCAACATTACGTTTAGCAGCAATATTCCAAGTTACAAACAAATTATTGCATCAGCAACCAACCGGATTTCCAACATAACCAAGCAGTCCCGCATCCACATTGAGGATCCCCTTTCTTCATTAACTCTTGCAACTGCAAACAATCCACAACCCACGGAATCATCCACCGTTGTCACCTTCAATATTGCACAAGGAAGCGCTATTTTCAGGAATGCAACAATAGCACTTGAAAATGCCTTGGTAAGTTAAATTGTATAAAAATAAATTGTCGAATAAGTATCTAATAAATGAAAAGTTTATTTTATTATCTTCCAGCAAAGAAAACCACTAAACATAACCACTTCAAATAGTACGGAGTTAACAGGTCAAGTTGACATTGCATCAGAATATTTTGTGATCGCGGGATCATATAATTTATCCATGACGATCGATAATTATGAAAGTAATCCAATAACAACATCCATAATTCTTGATTATGATTATCCAATCGAAGGAGCAGATTTAATTGTACCCAATCTAAAAGTTGGTCGTTTATTTTCGTTGCCGGTTATTTTGAAGATAGGTCTTGGGTCAAGATTTAATATTTCTGTAACTTATGGAGATGGAAACATGACTCATTATTATTTTGTGTTATGGAATGGTACTCTTAACGGGTCGTTAGATATTTCTCATATATATCAGAACATTGGAGTATATACCATCGCTGTCAATATTATCAATAGCGTGAGCCATTGGACATCCAATGCCACAGTTAATGTTCTCAATCCCGTGCTACCAATTGAACTTTTCACTTTTCCATCAACGCCGAATCCACTTTTTCCTTCGGGGCCTACCAGTGTGTCATTTTCTATCAATTTGCCTCCATTGGTTGACATACCAACCAATGTTACTGCACGTTTTGATTATGCTGATGGTGGAAACATATCCGACGTTGTAATTCCATGGTCCGCCACTAAGCGATCGGTCGTACATAGCCATTTATATAATGTTGTGGGTACATACTCTGTTACCGTAAACATCAGCAATATAATATCCTGGGTTGTTAGAAATATGACCTTCGACCTTGATGAAGTCATTCAAAATCTTCAACTCACATCAGATAGATATGCAATTAAAGTTCACGATCAAGTAAAGCTGACGTCATTCAAAACATGGGGATCTCGGATAAATTACACTTTCATATATGACGATGGGCAGTCATTATTTGTACCATTCAATGGATCGGAAATTACTCCCTTTGTTTTGCATAATTATAATTTTCCGAAATTAATAATAGCATCGATAAGAGCAGTTAATTTGGTATCCAATATTTTGGTCACTATCCCGGAAATTATTCATGTTGAGTGGCCAGTGAAAGATTTCCTATTAACCGGAATGTCTAGTTTGTTTCTCAATCGTCCTGAAAATCGAACCACAATTCCAGGTGCAAAATTTGCATTTTGTCTGAAACTTGACACTTACAGAAACTTTCGGCCGACAGATGTAACTTATACGATCGACTTTGATGACGGATCCCCACCTCAAAATGCAACATTTTTATATCAAGATGTCAGTAGTTATCCTGGTCGTTTAGAAGCTGCACTTTGTCAAGGAATTTCTGGCTATACATTCTGCTCACTTACAATTCCTCATTTTTACAATGTAGCCAGTCGTTACACTGTGAATGTGACTTTATTTAACAAGATTAGCAGCCAAACATACAGTTTCAATCATTCAATATATTCTGAAATTGTTGACATGGATAATGTTGGCCATCCCAATCCGAGTTATCCTTTGGGAGATCCAGCGGTCGGTAAATCACCATTCTTTCCAATCGAAAAAACAGTTTATTTTAATGCATCTACTTCTTTTGGGCACGAACTCCTGCTGACTTACGAATGGATCTTTGGAGACAATACTCCCGTTGAATATACAAACATTCCTTTTAATGTGCACAAGTATAGTCAAGTAGGTGATTATGACGTCACAGTTAGGGTATACAACCTTCACGATCAAGAAACTGTCATTGACAAAGTAAAAGTACGTCAAAGCGTTCTTTCTCTTGAAGTTGGTTCTGTGTTGCCCTATCCAAAGTTGTTAAATTATGCCCTCAACTTGGTGGTAAAATCATTGGGTACTGATGCCTGTTATCTTCTGGATTTGTCCAGTTTTGGGATTTTTTTAATGAATCAAACGAAACTAGCATTTGGTACGCGGTCAACATGTGGGCCCAGTTTGAATCCATTCTTCAATGAAGGAATATCTGCCAATCTTCTTGCAGCGTATGCTGGTTCTTTAGCGGGTGGCGTTAATGAATTTAGATTGACCTGGAATACCATGGTCAAAAAACAAATGACAAGAGAAATATCATTCAGAGGTTGGAACTCAATTTCTGATGTAACGGAACTGTGGAATATGACTGTTACTAAAGGTTACTGCATATATCCAAAAATCAATCTCGCATTAGGTGGAGGTCAAAGTATCCGTAAACGCGCAGATAAAATTGTCATCGACTCATATGCAGAAGTTTCTTGCTATAATCAAACAACTAATTTCCAATGGAATATTTTCAGCCAATCCCCTACAGGACAATGGGTAGACTATAGTCCGGACTTAAACGCTTTCTTTTTAGCATATCCAAATCATGTTCAGTCTCAAACTGGATTTTTGTCCACAAATGGTCTATTTTACGGTTTGTGGAATCCAAATACAAAGATGAATATGCACCTTTCGAAATTGGTAATACCTTCATTCCTGTTACAAGTAGGAGCCAAATACAGGGTTGAACTATTCATCCAAATGTTAGAGGAATCTGGATTATGGGAAAAAGAGTTTATTGAGTATGAAATAATTCCTGGAATTTTAAAACCGTGTGTTACCGGACCGGAAATCGGAGATCCAATTAACATTGAGTGGGGAAAAAGTGTAACAATTAGTGCGGATTGCACCTTGGACGAAGATGTTTTTTATGAGGGAGGGGAAAAGAACACGCTATCATTTGAATGGTTTTGCTATCGTCCATGTGAGAAGCTCGTGTTTGGAAACAATTTCACACACATTAAGGACGCTCCCTTTGATTCTAAGAGATGTGCAGACGAATATGGAAACATTTTTCTGGGATGTTTTACGCAAAATTCAACAATTTCAAATAGAGGTAATGTACACACAACCATTTCCATTTTTTCCATAAATAGGAATATAAAGTTAATTAATAATTTAGTCTACATTAAACATTTGAGGTTAAATATTTCGTGTTTATTTTTATTTTATTAAAGCGAGACTAGAGTATATCACGCAGGACATGTGGTCAGATGAAACTGCCCCAAATCGACCAGCATTGATACCAATTGTGAGCAGGAAATATGGATGGGATTTTGAGGAGTTCAATGGGACTAAAGAATTGTATTCGATGCTTAATCCATCCAGTTCACAAATTGAACTGCAAACAATGTACATGTTTGAAAAAGAAATGCACATAATGTACGTTGTGATTCGTTCAGCTGGGAGATATCCTAAAAGTACAAAGCTACACATAAACATAACTCCCGGTCAACCACCAGATGTCGATAACTTGTAAGTAAACGATTTGTGAATGTTGATTTGTGAATTACGTTTTGTGAATGTCAATCACCAAATACTTTATCAATTGTTACAGTTGTGTATCAAATTGTCGTGTTGGATTAATCGACCCATCAATGCAGCGAAACTTGATCAAAATTGATCGCTTTGCCGCACTTAAATTCCAATTGAAAGTCAACAATAGGGTTCCAGGTGTAAGATACAATTTTGCGTGAGTTTTCAGAATTCCATTTATTAATCCCAAAAGTTATAATTAAAAAAATAATTGAAAATATTTTTCAATGATAATTAATTACAATATTAAATATAGTAAACTGTGAAATAATTGAAAATATTTTTCAATGATAATTAATTACAATATTAAATATAGTAAGCAGTGAAATAATTGAAACTATTTTCGGGATATTATTTTTATTTTTTAAAACAAAATTTTAATTCATTGCGATTTTTTCAAAATTTGTATAATTTATATGAATATTTAATTTATTCTCTGATAAATGTTGCATTTAGATGGTGCCTCAGTGAAATGATTCCAGAATCTCCTGATGAGTTCGATTATAGTGTTGTTGCACGCTATATGAGCCAAATTAAATGCGAACGAAATTGGGATGAATTCTCTAGCACAGGTACGAACACAAATTCATAATATAAGTGAAACAAATAGAAACATATTTTATGTTAAATGGAATATCAAAGTAATTATTTATGTACTTAAAATTATCAAAAGGTTGACTACCTTCAAATTTAAAACTCTTCATATTGCCCTCACATGGTATGGTAATGGTATTCTTACCTAATATCTTACACTCTTTCATAGACGGAGTGTTTTCAGAAACAGTTTAGAGAAATCCTATTGCTGAACGCGTAACTTGAAACATTTTTGAATCTTATATATTTGTAGTTTTTTAAGGGATCATTATTGTCTAACATAGAAATAATTGGATTACAGCAAAAAGTAAAAAGACGTCAAGTTACGCGTTGAGGTCTATAATGTTGTTCTTCATAAATATAGACATTAGTTTGGAACATTGAGTTTGTCAGCCTGCAATGGTCTGTATTGGAAGGTTTCAAACAGTGAAAATGAAGCTATCGTAATTTGAAGTGATCCAATAGTGAGATTAATAAAGTTGATATTAAGCCCATTAATCTGTTCATTTTAATCTTGAATCAATATATAAATAGTATCTTTTAAACTTTTCTTTCAACATTATATTGGGAAAATCATAAAGATATTATTTAAATAATTATACAAAATTATAGTTTCGTTTCATTTCTAAAATTAGAAATTCATATTATATTTCAGGTCGATCAAAATCTGGTCTGTCGCTGGATCTTAAATTTCCATTATTTGATGCACCAAACGATACAAACCCATCATATTTCATCATTAAGGCATCTTCGTGGCGAAATTCTGATACCTTCAACGCAGGTAAAAATGTGCTTTGTTGTATTATCATAAAGCAATTGAATAAATGGTTACATCGATACATAACTTCTATATGTTGTGAATGTATAAATATTGTGTAATTGTATTTTTGCATAATGAATAAGGTCCAATATTGTGATTATTATAAAATTAGTTAGTTTAATAATTATATGTTACCGCTTATATGATTTCTTAATACAAAATCATTGATAATCAAATTAAAATATAACATTTCAGGAATGAAACTGGTACCTTTTGCCCTGAACATTCCACCAAACGTTGAAAACATCACCGTAGTTGTGGATCCACCAATAGGATTGGGTCTTGAAACCAACTTTGTGATCACGTGTTCAGGCGCTGTTGATAATGACCTGCCCTTAACGTTCTCAGTGGGCTTCTCTTTAAAGACACCAACAAAGGAAAATTCACTTGCACCGAAAGATTGTACCTGGATAACACGGAGTAAGACTTCACAACTTAAAAAACACAATTTTATCAATTGAAAACCAAAAAATGCTCCATTTCAAAACGATTTAAAAGTATTGTCATTATTCAAAATTTTTGTATAATTTCATCACAGAACAGTCCGCGTGTCGAGGTGTTTCAAAATTACCGCCGGGAAATAAAGCTGACGACATGAAGTTGACAATCTGTATATTGGTCACTGACGATCCGGGAATGTCAGCAATGTTTGATAAAGGTTCAGTTGTGGTGAAGACGCCCGCGATAGATGTGCTAACAATGCTTTCTGATGGCGGAAGCGGACGACAACAACTTAATGACCTGTCGTCCATTGGAAATGCCATGTCTTTTGTTTCAATGGCTTCCGTCTTCTTATCTGAAGTGAATCGTCAACCGGTGCCAGAAACAAGTTTATGTGAGTGCACCAAATCTTCATCTAAAATATAACTCAAAAACATGAAAAGCAGTTAAATGGATTTGCAACAATTATAAATATAAAGCTCGACAACAAATACAATTCTTAACTTTTGGAATTATGAAATTGAAACATGGGACGCGTTTCAGAAAACTCCTTCCTTACAGCTAGTGGGTATCTTTTTAGAAAAAGTTATTAAAATATTATTTTTGTTCAACCATTGACTTATAAAAACACCCTTTCTTGTAGAAGGTTCATCTTAGCAAATTTAGGTAAAAATGCATGTAATATAGAGGACAATTAGACACCAGAAAAATATAATAGTTGGAGGAAATGAAGAAAAGATATTCGTTTCGAAAGTAATGTAAAAAATAAAATCTTAAAAAACTACTATCTCTGTCCTCTATATAGCTCAAAATGATGTTTTTGCTCTGAGGTACACCATTAAGATACAATTTAAAATACGATATGAAACTGTTTGAACAGTATTGATCCAATACAGTATGAAACACGTCAATATACATAGTTTTGTGAATGTTGCAAATTGATATATAGGAAGTAATTTTTAAACAATTTCATTTAACGGTTTTAACTATAACAAAATAAATATCTGACTTATTAAAAATTTCTTTAAAACTATAAGAGATACTAACAAATTATTTGAATCAACAAGAGATACATTTTTAAAAAGGTTGATATAAAGTTTTTTGATATTTAGTTTCCACAACAGAACAGCCAACAGAGCAAACGACTCAAAACAATAATTACGCAAATGCGATCGCTCGCAAGGAACAAATTGAGAAGAAGAAACTGGTGAGAACCTCATTTTGACCAATTTAACTGTTTTGAAGAAATTAAATCAAATATTTTTCTAATTAAGTTTGAGATATTGCGTATTTCCTAAAGTCGCTACTCACGTAATAGAACCACTGCTAGGCTGTCAAGTGTATAACTTAACTTAAATGTGCCTCGCCCCTTCGAATATACTCTGTATAGATGTTATGTATTTTATTATTATTATAATACAATAAATGAATAATTATGGAAAAATGATTGAATAATGATTGAATAATGATTGAATAATGATTGCATAATGATTGAATAATGATTGAATAATGATTGAAT
>JAUZNC010027828.1:9705-21797 GCA_034780395.1 Vannuccia rotundouncinata | reverse complement strand
ATTCACCATAGGACGAACTGCTCTATCATAAAGTCATTCACCATAGGACGAACTGCTCTATCATAAAGTCATTCACCATAGGACGAACTGCTCTATCATAAAGTCATTCACCATAGGACGAACTGCTCTATCATAAAGTCATTCATTAATCATTCAACAAAGGACGAACTGCTCTATCATAAAGTCATTCATTAATCATTCACCATAGGACGAACTTACCTCTATCATAAAAATCGTTGTTACATGCTTTGCAGAGGAATCTAGATTTTCCATTAATGATGACTGTTGGGGCTTCATTCAGAATTTTGTCAAGAAGTTTTTGTCGTTCAACATGTTCATCGACCTCACCTGATTTGTCTGCCATGATTTAACCTCTAAACATAGATGATACCACAAATATTGTATGAAAAGATTACAAATTACAAAAATAATCATTCATTTGTCAAAACTGGGCTATACAAAATATATAAGAAATTTATAGAAAGCAAAACTTAAACAGAACTGTTTCAAACATGTATTTTTAAGTTTTAATTCAATACATTATTCGTTATATACAAAATAAATAAATTATCATTTTATTAAAAATGTTTTGAAAGAATTAAAGATGATTTTTAGATTCTAAAAGTAAAATTAATTATTGTAACAAATTCTAATCATAAATTGAACATCTCATATAACTGATAGAATTCCATAAAAATAAAGAAGAACAAAACATATTTAACTTTAAACATTAGCAATTAAATGTCATACATATATTATGAAGCAAGCCTCTAGCAGTCGCATTGATAATAAAAAACACTCCCATGCAATGGTATCGATCCACAACATAAACTGAGGGTCCTGTGATTTGATTAGTGGTGATATGACAATGGTGCCAATCCTTATTATACATACAATATAAATGGGATACCAATTTAAACAGGTGATGCAAACACATTGACATAATTTACTAGCCTGCTTAATACTCATGGTTTAAATAACAGAAAATGTCCTTGAGTTTATTTATAATCCCAAATGAAGTTAGGAATATATTTATATATAGATGAGCTGTTCCAATTAGCAAATATAACATACATTATAGGTATAGGGACTTTTTTACAAATTCTGTTCACAATTCACATTTTTACTAATATTGTAGCAAATTAGGCAAAACAATTGGGGATTGGATTTATGTTCTGATTAGCCAGTTCATAAGTTTCTGGCCAATCTGGCAAGATTCCAATGAGCCAGAATAGACTGTATTTTCATGGGAGTGTGGTAACCTTATGGTATATGACCAAATGTATTATGAAGGTAAAGTATTAAAGTGAACTTGAGATTTGTGTTATATATTGGCTGACCACAGTTGAATATGACATATTCTATAATTATTTATTTATATAGGCATAATATATATTGGCAATCCTAAAGAATCCTAAAGAATCGTGCCGATAAACAAAACAAACCTTTTTTGCAAGAATATAATATTTTTCTGATTTATACCAATTCATTTAATTCATATAGACCTATATTTATTTTTTATTTTGACATCTGCATATTAAATATTTTTTCTTTATTTTTATACATTATTTATTATCCTTGCAAATTTATTTTGATATTTTTGACAAATAAATAATATTTTGATTTATCTTTTGATACAATAATTCTGTTTTTCAGCATGTTTATCTTAATTCTGAAAATATGGCTGCTTTTTAAAGATTGCCTATATACTATATGAGACATAATATGATTATTATATTTATATTAAAACATATTAAATATTTTACAATTTTTAGTATTATCTCTTTAAAACAGATTAATTGTTTAAAAAATAAAAAAAAGTAACAAATGAAGTACATTAATGTAAACACAGAATTTGGTTAAAAAATTATAATTATTTGTGAAACTTTGACAAAATAGATACAACATATTTTATGACTGCAATTTACTAAATAAAGCACCAAATCATAAATTATGTTAACTGTAGTTAATTATCAAAGTGCATGACAAGATGCATCAGTCATCAGTGCACGTGATATTGTGATGTACCCATAGACATTACATTGAAATTACAACTAAATTTGCAATCTAAATTAGCAAAAAAACTTTAAAATAGTTGAAATTGATTAATCAAATTAAAGTAATATGCATATAATTTCAAATTAACTAATCAAATTGAAGTTTTTTGCCAAACATCATTGCTATGAATTTTAAATGCATAAATTTTAGATCTACAGGGTGTCCCAAAAGTAGCTACACATAAGCATTTTTAAAAATATGATACTTCAAAACAAAATAGTAGTTTATAAGTAATTACAAGCTATTTTTAGAATTTGGAATATCCAAGGATATTATCAATCTGTGCATAATAATAATTACAAGCTATTTTTAGAATTTGGAATATTCAAGGATTTTATCATATATAAAAGAAACCATTTATGCATAGCTTTTCAGTTTTCAGAATGGCACATTTAACGATGCAAGAGGGGTTTGACATTATTTTACTGTGGTCGAGAAGGAATTAGTTACTGTAGAGTTGCAAAAGCATTTAATGACTCACATCCAGATTGTACAGTGTCATTTAAAGCTGTGGGTGATTTATTGAAGAAATTTAAAGAATGTGGCAGTCTGGTGGACAATGTTAAATGTAGTAGACCCAAGACTGTCTTTGATGAAGCCTCCAGTACACTTGTTCTTGCAAAATTTGCAGCAAGCCCTAAGAGATCATTAAGGCAAACATATTTAGAAATTGGCATTTCAAAATCCAGTATTCATCAAGTTTTTAAAACCAATAAATGGCATCCATATAAAGTTCAATTAGTACAAAAATTATCTGAAGATGATCCTGACAGACGGGATGAATTTTGTAACTGGGCACATGAACAATATTTGCATGATAATAATTTCCCTTCATCTATTTTGTTTTTGGATGAAGCTCTGTTCAACGTAAATGGAGAAGTAAACTGTCACAATTTATGTTATTGGTCAGCAGAAAATCTGAATTGGATAGAGCTACTATTTTGCTTAGTAGTTACATATTTTTAAAAATGCCTATGTGTAGCTACCCTGTACTTAACTTAAAGTGAAAGTGGGTATAATATACCTTTAATATAGTATATATTATATACTATATTGAGTAAAGTATATATAATGTGGGTGTAAGTGACAGAAAAAATAGTGTACATATTGGAGCCTGTTTGATGAAGTGTATATAGAAATGTACCATAGAAAAAGAGAAACTACCCACCGATTACGATCCAATGAATTTGAAGAATAACGTATTTCTTTTTGTCAAATTTTTCTCGACAAAGAATGTTGAAATATGCGCGTTATATTTATTTGAATTTATTAAAACTTCTGGTAAGTATAATCCGTTGTCTTATATATATAAAATAATCAAAAAAACGTCTAGATCGCTTTTTAATAATATACGGTATTAGTTTTGTTTTAAATAGAGAATTAAATCAATAATATAAATTTAATAGGCTTTTGGACATTTTATGTAGGGAAAATTATACTTGTATATATAATTTATTCATGTATATTATGTTATGTTATTATTATATAAAAATATGTTATTTATTAAATATTATGTTATACACAGTCACTTATTGTATATTATCTATTTTACCTGACTGTGGTCAATGTTAATAAACATTCTTAACAATCAGAATTCCATTCTCATTTATGACCACATAACAAATTTATCACGGACACCGAGAATCGATCTCATAATGCCAATTAATTATCGCCTGCGCAATAGTTGATTGTACTTACACAATTGAAGATTTAGATACGGTGATTCTTACTGCATTACTCACACTGCTCTAAGACTAGACAAAATTATACGTCCCACTATAGCATCTACAGGAACAAGTGATGATTGGGACAATTTCACCACAAGATGGCAAGAATATATATATCACTGCTACTCGCATCACTGGTCAAGATCAAGTTGCACCGCTCCTGGAATGTTGCAATGAACAATTACGAAAAGACCTCATTCGTAATGCAGATGGTTCTCTAAATAATAATCCCATTCAAGATGTCCTAACAGCAATCAAGCATTTTGCTATATTATGAGAAGAAAATGTCATGGTAGACAAAGTTTCATTTCATGACATGCTCGACAAGATCGGGATAAAGCAATTCGTAACTATTGTGTACACCTACGTGGTCAGGCCAACATATGTAAATTTTCTATTGAATACCAAAACTGCAATCACAACATTAGCTATACCGATGAAATCCTTAGAGACTTTATAATTAGATAAAGTCTGTAGATAATTACTCGAACTATATATTGCAAATAATGACATCCAGTTACTTGGTAATGAAAACCAGCATGTCATTAGAAAATGTCCCCCGTTTTGTAGAATCTAGAAATGTGGCAAAAGATCACAACACACCTTCTAGAAAGCCTTACAACTGAAGCAATACGTAGCAGCTCTTACAATCGAAGAACAAGAGTAGATCACCTCTCACATCAAATGCTGACTTATGCAATTATCGTGGCAAACATGGCCATGGTAAACAAGCTCCCCTCCAAATTCCAATGAAGTCTTGCCCAGCCTTTGGGCAAATTTGTAAACATTGCAATAGAGACCATCACATTGAATCAGTATGTGTAAAATAATTGTAGCAAACAATTAAACCATCCACTACATAGCACAATAATACAGATCTCCATATTTGCGACCAAATCTCTGGAACTTGGATCAAAAATCCAAACCTCAACCATTTATCAAATTAACTGTATAGGCAACCCCAAAAAGACTTTATAGCTTTTGGCTTCAACTTAAAGAAAAGTCAAAACCAATTTCAATCTCTGCCAAAGTTACCTAAATGAAATCAAGGTCATGCATCAATCTGTCCTCATGCCTGTCTCCATGAAAATGCAGGCAGCTAATAACCAATTCGCATCAGAATCCTTGGAACCATGGCACTTCGTATCACTGGCACAAATAGTCAAGGTAAAACTCGTCAATTAACTTATGTAACTGACATTTCCAATAAATACTTTATCTGCAAAGAAGAAGCATTGCACTTGGTATCGTTTCCAGCAAATTTCCTAACATAGGAGAATCAAGTATCTCTACTACAGATACCATTACCATAAGTAATTCATCTGACTCCTCTCTCATGTGTAATTGCCTCAATCGTCAAAAGCCACTTCCACCTCTATCTGAGCTTCCATTTCCAGCTACATAACCTAACAGGGGTAGTCTTCAACAATTCTTATTAGATTATTACAAGTCCACACATTTAACACTTGTACTTGTGAGCATCAATGGATGGTCCACCAATGAAGTAAATGATCGACAAAGATGCAAAACCTGTTGCTCATAACTCATCTGTTCCCGTTCCTATCCACTGGCAAGATGCTGTTAAAACAGAACTGGACCATGACGTTAGATTCGGTGTCCTTGAGCCTGTCCCAATCGGAGAACACGTCACATGGTACCACAGGATGGTCGTATGTGCCAAAACGAATGGTAAACTCCGTCGTACGGTAGACTTCCAACCACTTAACAAGCATGCTACTCCTGAGACACACTATACCCCTTCACCATTCCACCAGGTCAGGTCCGTTCCTCAGGGTAAAAAGAAACTGTCATTGATGCTTTTTGGTACCCATTCATAAAAAAGATCGACACCTCACAACGTTCATTATTTCATGGGAAAGATACTTCTACAAAACTGCACCACAGGGCTATATTGCATCTGGGGATGGTTACACACGTCGTTATAATGAAATAGTTGGCAACATTAATAACAAAACCAAATATATAGATGATGTCTTTTTCTTGGCTGACAGCATTAAAGAAAGCTTCCATCAAGCAACAAATTGGCTTGACACATGTTATCGACATGGAATTACATTAAACCCTGAGAAATCAACTTTTGCTCAAGACAAGGTTGATTTAGCCGGTTTCCAAATAATTTTAGACAGTGTAAAACTCAATCCTCAAATTTCCTACTCCCAAAACATCACTGATGTACGATCATGGTTTCGTGTGGTTAACCAAGTCTCACACTCTTTCAGTGTGGCCGACCTCATGGAACCATTTCGTCAACTTTAAAAACTCAGGTAACCCATTCCATTGAGACATTCAAATCAACACATTGTTTGAAGAATGCAAAACGGTTACCATAAATGAGATAGAATGTGTTGTTCAAATATTTCAAAAAACAATCCTACTTGCCTTACTACTGACTTTTCGAAAACTGGAATTGGCTTTTGGCAATTCTAAAAGCATTGCACTTGTATGTCCCAAAAACCCTTTTGTTGTTGTACAGGATGGAAGGTTACACTCGTTTTACTCATTATGCCGAATCAAGAAATGCACCAATTGAAGGTGAAACTCTTGCTGTCATGGATGCACTATAGACAAGGCTCGCTATTACCTCCTTTACTGATAGACCTCTAGAAGACATCAGCAACACAAGACTATGAAACCTCAAAGAGAAAACTTTACGATATCGTTTCCAAATGATCCATATTCCAGGAGTTAAACACAAAGCTGCTGATGGTACCCAGTCTCATCTTGTGAATTATTCCCCCTACCTGATGATATGGACACCATAATTGAATCCATAAAGGCAACATTCAATTCATCAACTCTTCCCATACAGGCCAAACTTTATTTCTCCCTAGATCTAATAAAAGCAGCATCAAAATCTAATTTCAGACTTATAACGCCTAATCCCATTGACTATATACTTTGTCAATAAACAAATCTCTCTAACTTCTGGTTTTACAATATGGTACTACATCTATACTTTTCGACTTATTGCGCTTAGTTGTATTTCTCCGTATTGCTTCTTATTCCTCAATCATCCACCTTTATTTACATAGATTTTATTGTCGGTACTTTTCTGTCTAATATAAACGATTTTGATAATTATTCACAATTAAATTAAGTAACTTGATATTTTTTGAAAATAAACATTATAAGACATAAAACCTTTTTCTTTTACAAATAATTAAATGATTTTATGAACAAAATTTGTCTTTATTGTATTTCAGATAATTATATTTGAAGAGAAAATTTATTTAGATGGAATATTTAGTAAAAAATATTCTATCAAATTATTCTGCTAAATTATATTTCCATTTTACTTAATTAGAAATAAGGATATAAATTAATCCAATTACTTCACTATATATTTAGTACGGGTTATAAAGCATTGTCTTGTGTATGTAAAGGAAAGCATATTTCTTCAGTGGCAGTACAATCACAATAACAATCTACGCTCCATTTAAATCTTTTGTATTGAACACAATTAATTTCTTTTCAAGATCAAAAATCGGCCGTGATTGCAAACCCACCCCGTTTTCTAAAAGAATTATTGTGAGTGCAATCAGTTCTACAGGTTGTTTCTCAAACAATCCTTTTTATTATTTGGTTATAATTTGTGCAGAATAGAAAAATGCCCGAACAGGAAGGCCCGAAGTCTCTCGCCAGTTACATTGAAAATATTTCCATTCCTGGCAGTAATAAACTTACTTCGAGCAATCGAATTGAGCGATACAGCTGGTTAATTGCTATCATCATGGCATCCGTCTTCCTTTCCTACCAGCTGTACTTGGTGATTGATGAATATTATGAATACAAAGTCAATACTGTCAATATTAATCACGCTTACGGATTCGAGTTCCCAGATGTCACTATTTGTAAACTTCGGCCATTTAGTGTTGAGAAGATCTCACGAATGCAGTTAGGAACGGTAAATGCGACCAGATTTTGGAAGTACGCGATGAATTGGACGGGTGGTACTATTCGTGAAAATTACAATGCATACTACAATGCGTTCTTGTCACTCCAAAATTATATTTCTGAGCGAGATCTACTCACCGATATGTTTGAGCACATTCATGTTTGTACTTATAACTTGAAGCCCTGCTACCGAACCGATTTTAAAAAGGTTAATCACCCATACAAACCCAACTGTCTGACATTTAAACCAAAAGATAGAAGATTTATCGGCACAGAAGTTAACAGAGGACTCAACATGGTGTTCAGCATGGGCAAAAGTTTCATACCAAACTACCCCTTAGATGAGGTAACAGTGCTCTTATCTACTTTTTATATTTCATAATTTGTAAATGAATTTAGAATAAATCCGTAATTTAACATAACTGTAAGAGGAACACTACACAAATCGCTTTTTGCTTTTCTTCGTGATCATTCTAATCATTTATTTAAAGTATTTACAATATTATATATTTGTTTGCTGGATAATTAAAATAGAAAAAGTTTAAATTAAACTTGTATTTTAAACATGACAAAAATATAAATAATATTGAAGAATCTTGTACTTTGCAATTCTAAATATTTTAAATAGTTTAATATCAATTATAAAGAAATTATCATCCTTAAAACGTTCTGCAAAATATTTAAATATGAAGCAAAGTTATATTTGTCCTTGATTTTCAGTTTTCCATCAACGAGGGATACGAAGTTATAATTCATGAAAAAGGTTCGATGTTTCAGGTCGATAAAGAATTTTCCACCTTGCGTCCCTGGTCTCATCTTCATATCTTTCTGACCATGAAGAACTTCACTCGGTATCACACCCCCTTGAGCAAGTGCTCGGAAGAGTCTAAGCTGAAACGTTTATTGGTAAAGGCCTACTCGTATGGTCTGATGTCTCGCAGGAGAGGGAGTCCACCTCCAAAGTGTAACATGACTTATCGCGTATCCGATCAAGACGGACTTAGATTAGTACAAATTTTACATATTAGAAGATACTGCAAATGCTTCGATAATCGGAAGCCGAACATGTGTGATGGTTATAAGTTTAATCCTACTTGCCACAGTCTTCCCGAAAAGTTTTTTTACAATTCTGGAATCGCGGAAAATGGAACTCTCTGGTACAAGAACAAAGCATTTGACTTGACAACCGATAATGACTTTAAACTTGTTGTCAAGCGGTCAAAATGTTTCATTGAAAATGCTCTCTCCATTGCTATAATGATGAATGTCTCCCGTGTGAAACAGTTTCCAAGGCGATGCCTGAAAACAGTTTACAAAAGCACCACTGTCTCGTCCAGTTGGCCTTTGACTAAAACTGATATGATTGAAACTTTGTTGAAAATTGCCAAAGAAAAGGATGCCTTCATTAAAGACAAAAATCTGGCAGAAAAAAACATTCGAGCTATCAACGAATCCTTTGCTTATCTTGTCATTTCTCCAAGCGAACTTGATGTTCAAGAAATTCAGGAGTATTTGTCGTACCCCGTGAGCCAGCTAGCGTCAGACTTCGGTGGAACAATTGGACTCTGGCTAGGGTGCTGCTTCCTGACGATTGTCGAGGTGTTTGAGTTCATTGCAAACTTGTGCACACAGATTCACAGGAACAAAAAGAAAGGCCGATTTGAGACGGTGGCCACATCCGAATTGGAAACAAAAGCGTAAAGTTGTCTCCGTATGAGGAAAATGTTTATAAATTTTGTTATAATAATATTGAATGTGTCTTGTTGTTTCTACATGTACAAACATTGATTTAGTCTTTATTCATATTATTAAGCAAATTAATTTATTATCTAATGTAATTTTATAATGTGTACAATTATGTAAATGCTGTATCATAATGTTTTCGGTACACGCCAGTTTCTCATATTTCTATAGTTGAACTTTATTTGTTTGATTCTTAATTAAATTATAGTTTTTATGTAACTGCTTTTTATACATATATTTTTAAACATTAAAATAGTTTTAATAAATGATTTTTAATGATTTAAATTGTCTTTTTGTCATAGTTTATGATTTTGCATGTTGTTCCGTATATACTATTGTTTTGTTAAAGTGGATTTTAGTGGCTTAGCTGTTTCCATTATTGGGTTGCACAATTTAAAAAAAGATGAATTACATTTTTCTTAATTTTATCAATTTTATATTTCCGCTTTTTGAATTGAACGCAAAAAATAATCAATGTAAATAAATAAACAAAAGTGTTGGAATCTTATTGGCGATAAAAAAAGTTTGAAATATGCAAATCAAATATATATTATCGTCACTCTGGAAGATTCAGCGTACATCTGGGGTGATTTCCTTCTTCAGTTATACCGATAGCCTTCACATCCTTAAATTAAATCTCATTTGATTATTTAGGAGTTATAATTCGAATGGTATATTGTTTTTACTGCATTGATTAACCAATTTATACCATTAACCAATTAGGCCGTAATGACTGTAAAAATACAAATATCTGTTCTTTTCAAATAAAAACTTAATTACAATAATTAATAGATATATTTTATATTTGTGGTCTTCTTTTCATTACTACGCCCTTTAAAATTGACTAGTTTAGATTTTGTTATTGAACATTCGAGCGGAATCAAATTCTCTGATTTATTTATTTGTTGTAAAACATTTAACGATATTTCATCTTTACAAATTAAAACTACATTGAACTGAATAAATATGCGGATCGATAATCTATGATAGTAGGATCTAAGATTCATTGTTCACTGATTAATCTTACTAGCAGAATGGAGTCGTCATCTGCACTAGACTGAAGGTTTGATAATTGCTGGGTCATGACACAAACCTGCTAGCACTCCTCAACTTACAATCAACCATCGGTGTCTGACAAATTGTGGTGGCACCATAAGTGGGGTCTTTTGTATTCTAAACTATGGAGAATACTTTACAACACTTATGTATAATTATAGTTATCGGTTATTTGACCTTTTTGTAACAAGTAAAAAACTCTTTTATCTTATGGAACAAGTAGGCAAAATATAAATGAATATGTACTTTTATTAATATGAAAAAACTTATTAAGAAATTATAAAAATAAGAAATTAAACATTTATAAAATAATATATGAAATTGACTCTAATAAAACGTATTGAAAATAAAAAAGTTCTCAATAAAGACTGTTTTTTGAATATTTAAGTTTGGACAACCGTATTGATATTTTTAAATAAAGAGGAGAAATTGGTAATTTATTATTAAGCTAACAATTCATTTGTTTTCCTATTATTAAACAATGTGAGCATTTTTTATTGCACTATAGACAATTAAATACTAATTGATTATGTACAAAATGTTCATTTTGTTAATGCTAAATATTAATAAAATGTTTTTAATATTAATTGAAATATTTCTGCAATTCATAATTTAAAGCACAACTTAATTAGACCTTTTAGCACGCGATGTTGTGGTTGATTTAACCCTAATTGGAGAATTAGATAATTCAGATGTCATTCCGGAATGTCGGATGACGTATACCTTTGAACTATCGGTCAGAAATGACAATTGTAGCAATTAGCGACGCATACAACTAGAACGGGGTGCCTCTTTCGATCAGCAATCAGAATTGGCGCAGGTTCTGTAATACAAACCTCAAAATGGTCGATACCTAGTGCCTTTAACTCACAAACGGTATTGCCTAGTGATTAGGTTCTTCTTCTTAATGTGTTGACTCAGCTACTTATGGAACTTGTAAGTAGTATATTGCAAATTGTAACTAATTTAGATGACGTTTAGGCAACAAATGTGTCCAAAAATGTGGACATGGAGCAATACGCCCCAATGTTGACGTGTTGCAATACGCTCCAATGTGGACGTGGTGCAATACGCCCCAATGTTGACGTGGTGCAATACGCCCCAATGTTGACGTGGTGCAATACTATCCAATGTGGACGTGGTGCAATACGCCCCAATGTTGACGTGGTGCAATACGCCCCAATGTTGACGTGGTGCAATACGATCCAATGTTGACGTGGTGCAATACGCTCCAATGTGGACGTGGTGCAATACGCCCCAATGTGGACGTGGTGCAATACGCCCCAATATGGACGTGGTGCAATACGCCCCAATGTGGACGTGGTGCAATTCGCTCCAATGTTGACGTGGTGCAATACGCCCCAATGTTGACGTGGTGCAATACGCCCTAATGTGGACGTGGTGCAATACGCTCCAGTGTGGACGTGGTGCAATACGCTTCAATGTTGACGTGGTGCAATACGCTGCAATGTGGACGTGGTGCAATACGCCCCAATGTGGAAGTAGTGCAATACGCTCCAATGTGGACGTGGTGCAATACGATCCAATGTGGACGTGGTGCAATACGATCCAATGTGGACGTGGTGCAATACG
>JAUZNC010027806.1:0-21810 GCA_034780395.1 Vannuccia rotundouncinata | reverse complement strand
ATTCCTCCGCGGACGTTTATTACTATTGAATATTGGTCAGTTTGCCGGTCTAGATAAATAATATATAAGTCATTGATTTTTTTTTATTTAATATTTAAGACTTTGATCTGTTTGGATAATACATTGTTAATATGTAGACAGATGTAAACAGATTAATGTGTAGGCAGATTTGACCGGAGCAGTACACATAAAATCCAAATATATAGATAGATTATAATAAAATTATGACACCATCTGTGTAAAATTAAATACTAAAACTATAAAAAATATTATTAAATTTAAGGATAATTTACTTAATATTAAATATTTCGGTTTTTATCCTTTCGCGATCTAATAGCTATCACTTGCATTAAATAATAATTGAACAATTTTTATTAATTAATTTACTAATTATAACTAGCGATTTATCGGTAAAATTATTCCGAATAATCGTTATGGCGCAGGAAAGGAGGTGAATGTTGTATAAAACCCTTCGCGTAACGATTAATCTCTCAACTGGCTGACCTACTTTGAAAGGAGAATAAAATATACCAACACCTAATTCGCCCACACTTTCACTGGACAAACTCGAAAGAAAAGGCCAACAATTATAAAGTTTATTGCCCTAACTTTTTATTGTTATTACCATAAAGTATGGAAATATCGTGGTTAAATTATCGTCGCATTCATTTCAAAAATTATATTTTTATTTTAAAATGCCTTACACGAATTAAAGTGATATTTTATATACACATACTCATAATAGACACCTAAAGCACCAACGTCTATATTGACGAATCATCAACCTTCGGAAACTTAAAGATTATTCTTTAATTGCACTCGTCAGTTCGCTGGCATAATTTCGCTAGTTACCGAAGAGTTTTAACGATGCCAATTAATCTGTAAGTTTTATACAACAGTCAATATTATTACAGCAAATAATTACATTTCATAAAACCGCGTGGGTAGAGTTAACGATTCTTCGTTAGTTTTATACAACATCGCCCTGGGAACGGGACCGTTCCCAAAGCGATGTTGTATAGATTGGGGGCTATAGGGTGGACTAGCTCTTCTAGTTTCTTTTTTAGAAAGTGTGAACCCTTTGGAAAATTTCTACATTAAGAATTTTATGTCATTGATAAAATTGTTTTTTATACTAATTGTTAGTTACAATAATTTTTATAAAATTTGTTTTAATTATATGCCCCTTATGTGCTTATGTGCTCCTTAACCCTTGTAGCCACAAATAGGGAATTATATGGTTTTATATAGGTACCTATCAGAAAATGTCCTAACATTAAATAGTTTATTCTCTAAAAATCCTGAATTGGAAAATTCATTGTCATTTTCATATGAAATAAGCAGATTCATCAAATGTTCAACCAAGCGAAAAGCGATATTTATTTGATCGACATAAAAAGACTCTTGATACAGAAGGTCTACCAGGAATGAGAGCAATATGTGTTTGACACGATGAACAGTGAACGGCTCAATTGTCTTTAATAAATTATCGATAACAATGAAGTTTTATTGCGTGAATGGGAGATTTTTCTGAATCAGCATTTAGATTCCGAAACGAAAGTTCGCATTGTTGGTGTTTAGGTGACAATAAAACAGTTTGATTGTTTTTGATTGCGAACAATTGTCTCGATACAACGACATTGATGTCGACTTGCTGTCGAGACTCAATGACCAATATTTCAGAGGATGACTAAAGAATAAACAGGAGTCAGTGATATTTTCGGGTGGAGCCGGGTGGACCTGAGTTTTGACATCAACCTTAAAACTGTGAATGCCAACGGATATTGTCGAGTGCTCAATGACAAGGTAACGTCATCCACATACTGCAAGCAACATAGTATATAGAAAAAATTTCCCAACTATATAGATGGTGCCTCGCCAAACTACTTTAATTCTTCACGAACTTTAATTAATGATAAGGACTATAAGTTGAATGGCCTTCACGATCTCCAGATCTTCCTGTCTGTAACTTTTCTTAGGAGTTACATTAAGAAATCGTGTTGATGTAGAAATACCAAAACAATCGGCGATAGCTGGCTCAGAAAGTTGAGAAAGCGATCCAGATCATTCCTGATCGGCAGATGTTTCGTATATGTATGATCGATCATAAAGACAATTTAAAAGTGGTGAGAGCTCTGCATGAACAATCATCGAAAACATTTTGAACATTTATTAAAAAATATTATAAACTATATTCAGCTTCCTAATAGCAAAGTTTTATGAATACTTTGCTATTAGGAAGTTTTATCTTCGGCATTGTAAATAGTTATTTGAGCAGTTGTGCTTAATTGATTATAAATCATCTATTTATATTCAAACACTGCTCCTGAGTAACCTTTTTATTATTATATTATTGAACATTATAATTATGAAATTTCAAGAAATTTAATTTTGGATAATTTTTTTGCAAATACAGATAATATCATATATTTCTACGGGTTCAATATGTAAATCAAATATAAATTATATTAAATTCATCAAAAATTAAATCGTGAACTTAATTCATCTCCAACAGTTCCACAATTAATTAGTATATATATGTTTATCTTTTCGTCTCCAAATAATATTATGAGTGCGTTATATTACAATATTTTATATTTTATAATATTTTATTTAAACACATAATTGGATTTTTTAAAAAATAACTAAATTGATTATGTATGGTTTTATGCTGCGTCTTCATTATTCGATATCACCTTCACTGGTTGAATAAATTCTCGTGTTGAGGAGCAGATTTTTTGTTAATTAGATTTATTTTGGATTTATGTTTATATAAAATGTTTTGATCTGGATTCGTTTGATTTTATACTTCCAATCTATATTTATTTCCGATAAATTATTTATAAATAGAAAATGTTTTGATTCCTTCAATATATCCTAGGTCATCGTTTTCATTAAAGCGTCTGTTATCTTTTAAAATGTGGTCATAATTCAATTTTAATGCGTTAATATAAAACAAAAAAAAAGTATTCGAAGTTTTATCGCATTGTGAACAAGAAAATTTACTTAACATAGGGTCATCCAAATTTAATTAATCTTCAGAGGCACATTATTTATAGAGCATTAAAAATGTTGTGGTTCAAGATGTTATTTCTCTGATACATAAGTCGTTAACCAGAAAAGGGCTGAACAACATTTGAATCTACTGACTAAAGAAAACTAAACATTTTTGTTTAAAACGATAAGAACCGCGTGAAAAATTATGAATAATGAAATAAATAGATAGATAGATCATTAAAATTTTGATCAAATTTTAATTATAATTTTGTATAAATAACTCAAAACATATAAGTTATTAAATTAATTGTATAAAGCATAATTTTGTAATTATAATTGTTAATGTTTTTTTGAAAAAATTAGTTATAAATCCAATTACCCTAAAAAATGATATGTTATTAAACATAAACTCTTAAAATATTTTAAAATTTATCAGTATAAAAACAAAAGAAAAAATCTTACAAACAGAATTAGCTTTCTTTTCGTTCTTTTACATTTTTAATGACTTTTTGTCAAATCCAGAGTATTAGAAAGTAACTTTTGATTCTATCTAAATTTTATGTTTATGCAGTTTTAGCGGTTAATAAGAAACAATAGAAAATTTCTATAGTATATTCTATAACAATTTACTGACATTTATGACACATTTTAAGGCTTCGTTGAAGTTTACTGCATGTATTCATTCCGCGGTTATTATTCTTTTAGTTCACATATGGAACTAATGCATATAAAAATTTTTAGATTGTATTTCTTTTACATTTATTGTATTTTGCCTGAATATTTTTATAATGTTTCGGGATGAAACACTCCGCCATATATATATATATATATCTGTTTAATATTAGTAAATGGAGTTTTCACTTAATATAAAAGAATGATTCGTTATGTGACTAAATGACGCAAACATGAATAAATACGAATTTCATTGAATAGCCCCAACGGTACCCGCATTAAATATCAAAAGAGATAATATAATTTAAAAATTGTACCCATATTTTTCAAAATGCTGATTGATCAATTAATCAAAATGCTGATAAACATTTAATAACAAAATCATCTGTTACCATTTTTATATGCATTTATTTTAAATTGAAGAAGTACCGCGGAATGAATCCAAGCAGTAAACTTCAACGAAGACTTAAATGTGTCATAAATGTCAGTAAATTGTTAGAATATATATATACTTTAAAAATTGTTTAAAGCTTTTTATTTAGTTTTATTTTAGTTTTTCGAATGAAATTGAATTTTTAATATAAAAATATTAAAGATCATCATCAATGTATATCATGTATATAATATTGACACACCAACATATTTTGAAAATAATTATTCTAGATTACTTTTATAAATTATTTTTAAAAGATAAAAGAGATTTTAGATTGTATCATTGACCTTTTGAAGAAGGTTTTTTATATAATTTAATCTGAATTAAGGATCTTGTCAAATGAACCTTTAAAAAGGAAACTATAAAGATTTTATTTTCCAAACCAGCTGTTTAAAAACATGGTTCTTTTATATATGTTATTAATCTGAAAAATAATCGAACTTTTCATTGAATGAACCACAATGCTTCCATTGGCTGTAGAATTATTGGGAATCTGTTCTGAAATCAAATCAAAGTCATGCACACACAATCTATCTATTTCTCCGATAGATTTTCTACAAAAAAGATTTATCATAATTTGTATCTCAGTCTTCTCGGCATCTCTAAATTGTCGTTCTCTGACGATCAGAAGAATTCTTTGACGGACAGCCACCCTGATAGTTCAACTCTATTATATATCCTCCACGATTGAGAGGGACTCTCCCCTGCCGATTCCTTTACTCGCGTGATTTTTTTCTGTTACAGAATCTTTAATATCGACCTTTAATATATATACATATATACATCTGAACACATATGAAGTGCCAAAAATAGAATTTGAAGAGTCGTGTATATAGAGTTTTGTCAAGAAATAACAAGTATATAGCTAAAACAAACTCCTGTCTTGACCGACCACGAACTCGTCAGGGAGGGGTTATCTTTTATTTTAAAAAGGACGAATCGTAGTGAGAAAATTGAGAGAATCAAAGGAAGAAAATTGTTCAGAATAACAACATGTTCAACAAATAACAATATGTAAAAATATTGTTTAATGGACCGACCAACCTCAGCCATTTTGGAAGACATTATAATGACTGTCGACGATTCTGGTGATACGAGTAATATTGTGGTAAGTTTTCGTTTACTTGTTATTTCAAAAATTAATATCTTGTTTTTATAGTAAAATTTTAACGTTTTGCAAAATTTTTAGTTTGGGTATAAGTTATTGAGTGCAATATTTAATCGATATTAATACAAAAAACTTAGATCATGACAACTTTCATTTTCAAAATATCATTATATAGTTCTATTTAATATTATAGTTATTATTCTGAAAAGATTTGTTTTGAAATGATTGAAATGTAATTATCACAAAAGTGTTTATTCTTTATTATAAAAATATATATGTATGAATCTATTGTAAACATTATGAATTGTATATTATAATTATTTAATATAATATATTTAATATATATTATATAATTAATATAATAAATTAATAAATAATAAATAAAATATATATTTTATTTATAAGCTTTATTCACATCTAATATAGCGGAGAGTATACGTGTTAGAGAGTCACATAATATAATTAAGTATAAAGATAATATAATATATTCAATAAATCTAAAAACACTCAAAATAACAAATTTAGAAAAAATAACTTTGCAAAAAGATGAAACAAAACCACTTATTAAAAAATTAACCGCTAAAACCGCAATACATTCAAACAATTTAAAATGGATAAAACGTAGTAAACAAACTTTTTGGCTATAAGATTTTATGTTTTTGCAAAATTATTCTACTTGTATTGTGTTTACCCATAGATATTGTATAGTAGGTATCCAATAAACATCTAAAATTTATAATTTTAATTTATTATTATAAAGAAAAATCTATGTAAACAGTTATAATGATACTAAGTGATAATCTTCAACATTTTAAAATAAATTTGTAAAATTAATTACACTTCGATATAGGTTTACTGAATTGAACTGATAGAAAAGGGTCTTCCCATATTATAGAGATCGATAAAATTTGTACTTCATCAAAATAACATCGATATTTTTGAAAAAGCAGCTTCCTCATCTGCTTCTCTGAAATGGTTAAGTTTAATCCAATTGGATTCTAAAAAAATAAAAAAATACTAGACTTTAGTTTAGATATTTTACAATTTGGGTCAACATGATTTAAGATTTTACAGTTGGTATTGTTTCTACTTTGTGTTACCAAATCTGCCCTCATAATTAAATTTGGTCATTATCGAAATATAATGTATCTACAGTATTATATTAGCCGATGTGACTATATATTTACAGATAAGGTGAAAAATTGAGTAATTTCTTCTATAATGCAATTTTATTTATTTTAAAAATAAGAAAGTTTTATAAATTTTTAAAAATAAATTCTAATTTTAAATTTAAATAAATTTGTTGGTATTTATTTTAAAAACTATACAATTAATGCTTTGAAATCAATGCATATTTCGATTTTTGTAGGAATCTGAATTTTATGTTGGTGAAAATGTTCCAACTCATTTATATATAGATATTATAATATGGTCATACTTTGACTAAAAATGTTTAAGAAATTAGACATTTGCATTTTGTTAAAATTAAAATAAGTCTTCTATTATATAAGTATTGTTTTCAATTAAATATTTATATCTGCCTTTAAATAAAGCCAACATTTGATCTGAAAAATAGTAAATTATGTAAAATAGCACTTGAGAATTATTCAAAAGAACCGAATCCATGAAGTAGCTAGTTGAGGAGTTATATAGAAACTTCGATTAGTTAGTGGGACTTGAAAAGTCACAATGAATATAGAATCGAAATTATTCTACCCAATTTAACAGAAATATCACATTACTTCGCTAACATTGAGTGCAGAAATTGAGTGATGTACCCATATAAGAATTTATATGAATAGATGACACGATGTCGAGTAATCAAGAAAAATATAGATCAAGACTTTTAAATCATTGGGATTGTTCCGGTTTGGCCAGATATCCATAGCGAATGTAAAATGCATTTTAAAGATCAGAATAGCTTGTTATATGCGGTGCTTTAAACACAAACGCAGACAAATTAAGAACAACAATCGATTAAATAATGTATTTGAGATATTATATATCGATTTTCTACATTATAGTCATTATTGTAAATTTCGTCGCACGAGTAGGTATAATAAACAAATAGTGTTGTATCCAAAAAGTTTTAGGTTTACCATTATTGTATGTATGTAGGTATATTGTAAATTATATAGGTTGTCGACATATATTACTAATTTTGTAGTATATAAACATATATAGGAAACATTTTGTAACATTAACAAAAGTCAACCAAATGATTTCATTTATATTCATAAATAGTAATATGAGAAGTTAGATTATTAATTTTAGCACGACTTTCAACGATCAAATCAGCAATTTAGAGGTGATTTTACATATATATATATGGAAAGTAAAAACTTATAAGCCTCAGATATTTGGAGAATTATCTTGTCAGCTGTGAAATAAAAGACGTTCGGCAAGAAAATGAGATTTCAACTGGCGAGTCCTCTCTACTCCTGACAATGATGAAAATAACTTTTTTTCTGCTATACCCACTCTCATTTTTTAAAGAAACGACTCTCTGAAGAAACCGCGAATGACCTGATTTTAGAGTATGAGAGTCTAATTTATGGCCTCGACAGTCACAGCACGGAAAATAACCATAACCATAAACATAAATAATATATTTATTTTGATTATACGGATGAAAAAAGTTATAACTCAAAATATATTATATAATTTTTAGTCGCTACAGCTATCTATAATAAGAGAACTTGTAAAGCAATAAATTAATCATAACGCATTATTCATATTTAAGAGATTTATTTAGAAACTTTTCAGTTTTATAGGTTTTGATTAATTTCACTTGTATTATAACTTTTTGTAGTTATTGAATATCTTTTAAAAATGAAACATTGTTTTATAAATCTTTTAATGGTGCCTATATAATTACAAGGTTATGTCCACACAGAAAACCCTATTTATTACTTTTTATAAACTCATCTTCTATATATATTAAACAGATTTTACACTCATGTAATGTATAACTTTAAACAACTTTCACAACTTTAAAACTATTTTTGAGCGATTTTCAAAACTCTTCTCAGTGAGTCATTTATTGATTCGTCATCACGATTTTCTTTCTAAAATTGATTTTATATACAGGTTGGCGCACAAAAATATACCCGTAAATTTTGTGAACGTTGTTGAAGAGTCTTGTGGGGCTTCTTAATTGAATACATGTAGCGTTGAACTGTACGCCGAGAAAGACTTGAACCATCTCTTCTAACTGTCGCAATTTGTTGTACTAATTAAATATAGATATTTAAATCCTATATTTTCATAGAATATGAAATATTTTTCACGGGTAAATCTTTGTGCGCCACCCTGTATAGTCCAACAGAAAATTATAATAGTATTTTTAAATAAAATTTTCCAAACATAATCATGAACAATTTTTTGTGCTGTTATAAAATCCTATAGACTCATGTCATTTGATTTAGCATATTCCCTATACCCATATAAGAGCAACGACAATGATTATTCTCTTTCTTCTTCTACTAATTCCAACGATAAGCAACGACCGATCAACTATTCCGCCTGGCGCTGCCTGACCAAGGGTGTAGGTCATTGGAAGTGTTTCTGCCTCACAGTGCTCATCTACACTTCACTGGGGGTGATCACGTGGTGTCAAATTGGCCCACTTAAGGGAAGACTTACCGGTTCCAAGCAGGACTCCATGATCATACAAATGAACCCATTCAACGGTCGCAATCCTCCTGTTTCAAATCCTCAGTATTCCGCTTCACAAGATGCCTCAAGTAAGTGAATATGGATTTATTATACACTGCGGTTAAAATGACTTAAGCTTTCTTGGATATTCAAACGTATGTTATCATGACTTTATTTAACGCTATAATTATTTTGCAATATTAAAATTTAGCATATACCAACATCAATGACGTAATATCGATTAGTAAGCTGTAATTCTTTGTATATATTCTGCTTTCATCATATTTGATTGTAATTTCTGTAAATATACATTTTTAGTTTAAATTTAGTTTAATATTTTAATTCATGTAAGTCAGTGTTTCAGAAAGGCACGTATAATATAAAATACAAAATGTACCTACACTAAAAATAAAAACACTCTGTGATAAGATTTTGCTTTTATCGTACATTTTGTATGTTATTGTAATTTTTATTAATCAATGTAATTACAGCCTAACAAAAGCACTATTTATACATCAGATTACAGTACGAATACCTACCGTGTATATTGTATTGTTATTGTGATTATAAAAGTTTAGTACGAACTGTATTAAACCAAGCAAAATATTTTTTTTAAATAAATAATTTTTTTAATTTTATTGAAAATTTTTCTATGTAATTTTCAAATAAAATAGAAGCGAAAAGTAGTAAGCACATTTTTCTAAATGTACTGTATAGAATGTAGTTTATAAATATAATTATTTACAATTGAACATATTTCCAAACATTTATTTAAAATCTTAAATATTTTATTTGTACATTTTTTGAAATTAAAATGTTATACATGACAACATTTAATGTTCAAAATTAATCATAAGCTTTATTATTAATATTGGATATTAATTACTGTTACAATATTCCTTCAAACGAAGAGCGTGGTATAATTAATATCTAGCATCCATATCTTATATAATAAATACTCTTTCGATAATCCTTTTAAAATAGTCTTCCTGTCTATAGTTGCTTCTTCTCGGTCTATATATATAAGGGTACTGCTTCTTTGCTCTCTATGTAACATCCCCTGCTACATTTAATACGAAAGGAGAAAAAAACAAAATTTCTCTCGCAAACGAAGTCTCAAGAGGACATTTCTCCAAATCTATATAAATGAAATAGAGAATTGGTTTTATGCTAATTATGCTAATTAAGGTCGGGTTATCTAGACCGCGCATCGCTGCAGGGAGTTGATTAAATTCAGACTGTTTCAATGTCCGACCTCAGCCAATTACCACTTAATTAGGCAAGAGTTATGAGTGCAAAAGTCGTTACTAAAATCCTCAACAAATACATTTAACTAAAAACAAAAGAGACATTCTAGAATTATATAACACCTTTTACAATGTTTTACCAAAGTTGTGTCACAATATTTCTTTTTAAAACCATTTAAATATTCTTATATAGAGTCGGTTACATTTTTGCTATTATGAATAATTTTAAAAATAAATTTAATTAAAGAAAATTGATTGTTGAAAATTGACTGATATAATATCAATGCGTAAATTTGACCAGAATAGAAATCATATTTAATTTTATTAAAATTTATTGCTGCTTAAATAACAAGCAGTCAGACAAACAACCCAGATTTGGACATATATTTGCCTGCTCTCCGCTGCCTGTTACAATGATTTTGACATAAATTTACTTTTTGGAGACAGACACTTAAACTGAACAATATATAGTTTACAAAAAAATATATTTATTTATATATACATCAAATCGATAACGCTGTGTGTGAGAATACTATTAATAAACTATGCGTGTAACCTTTAGATTTTATGATATAATTTTACTAAATGCTAAAATGGTTTGGCTTTTAATATGGGAGGTTTTAAGATGAGAATTAACCGCTTTAATTTTATAAACAATAAAAATAAAAAATATATTTTTCACTGTTATTTGCATACTACAGTAGATATATAGGTAATCTTTTATCCTTATTCCATAGAACCCTCAACAAAGGGCCCTTGTGACTCCGGTTATATCTTTATACCAGTCTCCTTTCTCATTCTACTTTACCTGATCTATCTTCTTGAATGTTGGAACTGCCCTACGCGTCTGGAGTTGCTCAATGTGGTCTCGGTGGATGTGGCTTATGGAATGCTGGAGGAGTTGCGGGAGTCCTGTCCAATTTTGTGGTGGAAGGTGGTATGCTATCATTACATTCGACGACATAGGAACCCTACCCGATATAGAAATGGTGAATTATTGGAGATACCTAAAAATATGTTTACGTGATTTAATTTAGAATATATCATTTTTTACACTATCGACAAATTTTATATTTTTCATTGATCATTTAAATATTTGGAACATAATTATAAGAATATTTTTATAAAAAGAAAATCGTATATATCCGATTAACTAACTAATTCAAACATTTTTTAAAGTATGTCTCCATATTCTTAAAATACATGTGTTTTATACATCAACGAAAAATAAAATCTCCATTGCAATACACTATTGTTTTAAAAGTAATGTAATTACAAAATTCGGTCGATGTTACCGGTCTCTCTACTCTAACTTCCACGGTCTAAGGGTCTACATTCAGTGCCTCACCCTACTATTACGAACGCGTGACCAGCTTCTGCTCCAGTGCCGGATTTGATTCCACCATGTGCGGTTACAAGGACGCTTCGAGAAAGGTGACTGGTTTAGAGGATAACTCGGTCATTCGAATGGACTTCTCCAAAGCCTACTCATTTTCTTGTCCTGAGGCCGAAGCCTACTATGAGGCCCAGAGGAGAACATTTTATGCCGAGTATGAAGCGCTTGACGACTATATGGAGACTCGTGAAGGTTCGTTTTGCATGGGTTATTGGAGAAAATTATAATTGGAATGGTGGTGATGATTTTATGTGATGAAAGGTCGATGATTTTATGTGATGAAAGGTCGATGATTTTATGTGATTTGCATGATTCAAATTATGATTACTTATTCTATATGGCTCACACACAGTGTGTATTTATTTTAATATATAAATAATATTCATAATTAAATATAATAAAATTATCAAGTAAAATCGATCAATTTGTACAGTATGTGTATTAATCTGTCCATATATCTTCTTTCTGTTATTTCTATGTTGTAATCTACTTATACCCAGATTTTTATTGGGCATTATGTATAGGTACAGCTTGTTTCTATTTACAGCTGAAATATAGGCTAAAAATGTACATATTAATTCGAATGAACTATAATATAATACGAAAAATTATTTTCTATGTAAGTTCAAGATAATATATAAAATTATAAATAAATAATATTATTATATAAAAACGATGTATTATTCGATTTTTCAATGTAATATTATTGCATATAAAATCTATGTAAATTCTTCCAAATTTTTTTTGAGATTATTCAGAACAGTTCAACCACACGCATAATGGTGTTGTCTGAGTTAAAAATCATCTATAATTAATATTGATCTACGATTATTTCTTTCTTGGTCGTCTGAGTCTGTTTAGTTATGTCAACTTTGGTAATTAAATCAAAATGTCAGCCCAAAGAGCTTTGTGTTTGCCTTTCACGTTGGTTAAAATCTCCAAAAGCATCGCAACAATAGATGTATCGCTCCCGAATTTTGCTATTTGTCAGAGAGATATTCCATATGGGATGCAAATTAATTACAGAGTCTGATTAACTTTGCATGATTAAAATAGTTTTTTTTCGTGCAAATTAAGCGATATTCATGCCATAGTCAATAATAATTTAGTGTCGTTATTTATGAATTTTAAAGCTCTTTAATTTATTTTCTATCGAGTATGAAACACGAAATATAGATTGAGATTTTACTGCCTTAGAGATTTCATGATACATACCTACGTGAATATTCTAGAGTTGTCAGTGATTAATTAACAAATCTTGCAGCTTAACTTGTTACAGATGTTATTATACCTACTCAAGAACATTATAAATAAAACATATTTTTACGAGTTTTCCTCAAACTGTCTGCTCATCGTAATATAGTTACTAACACATTTATCGAAAATTGATGATTTATGGCATTTATTTACAACATACAATCAATAGTCACCTCTTATGGAATTATTTTTTCTTAAAGTATATATACCGATTGCGTTAATACAACAAAAAAGATTATATAGTATAGTGTTGTCATTATAGAGTGAAAATGGGAGGTATTATTGTTGGTTTCGTTACTGTTGGTTCATTACAATACTATATTTCCCTTTAAAAATATTCTTAGACTGATAAAACAGTAAATATTTAGTTCGTAAAAAACTATAATTTAATGGAAACGATACAATCTTCACATGGTTTGTAACAATGTTTTATAATCATTTGTTTTAATAATATACAAAGATTTATTTTGAACTACGGAATAATTGATCGAAAGTCATCTTTTAAAAATGCGAGACACAAATAATTATATTTTTACATTAAAATACTAGTCTGGTTATAAAATTATTCCAATGACAGAAAAAGCTACTTTTGTGATATATTTAACTGCCTATTTTACAGAATCAGTAGGTGTCGTTTACATATGGTGTCGTTTACATATTATATAACATAACATTTGTCTTTTTCCCCACCACCAAACCACCTAACCTATAGTGTTATATATAACACTTAGAATTTTTGTCAACCTAACATTTTAATTTTATTAAAATGATAATGATTATTTTTTCAATTATTAATTTCAACGATTTGAAATTAAATTTTTGAATTATATTAATATATTTCACGTAAATAAGTATTACATAATTTAAATAATTACCTAAATTCCCATACAATTGTGTATCCTTAGAGAGGCCCCACATATGTACGTACATAGTTGAAAGAGTATTTTAATTGTATAATTTAAAAATATATATGTTATATATAATTAACACTGTAGTCTAAACCACCATGACCGACCTTAAAAAACCATAATAATTCTCAAATTGAAATCATCCACTGATTTTTCAAGCGTTTTATAATAATGTAAACGACCCCTTATACATATGATATTAATGATATTAAACATTGCTAATATATAGCTAACATCCTACACAGCTGTGGTATTCATTACAATTAAATTCATTAATATATATTCTAATAGTACATTCTTGCAGTTTTTGATTTTTCGAAGTCTATAAGTATAATATTGAATCATTTCCGACTATTTTAAAGATTAATATATTCCATTCAATAAACTGATAGTTCTATACAAATTATATCCTGCTCATATAAAGTATGCAATCGCAAAACTCCGAATTAGATCGATCAAATTCTATACATTTGATTAATTATTTATTTTGTATAAAAAATATTTTCTCTTCCCAAAATATTATATGAAAGACATATCTAATCATAGAGTAATATAACTCCATTAATTAAGTCAAAAAATTAACTGATTAAACATTTTATAAAATATACTATTTATTAATGAATTTCATAGTGCATACAGAATATTTTTTTAATATCCAAAAATTGGTATATATTGCTATTTTATATTTGTTGTAGAATATGGTTCTGTTATAAAAAAAATTGTTTTACTTTTGTGCAGTGAAAATATAATTACAATTTTTATTTTTTTACAGGAATTGACTTACTGAACCTCCACTTGCCCGATACCTTACTTGTTGTATCAGATGTGGATAGATCTCCCTGCTTTCTTTCTCCAGTTCTCTTCTTCGTGGCCTCAGTCTTCCTGCTGTCCTGGCCACTACGTGTCTTCATTAACTGCAAAACCGCCTACATTCGTTTCCATGTGCACAAAATCTTCGGATATCTATTATTGAGGGATAGTCAACGTTCCAATGAAATTGGATCTTCAATATCACAAGACCTCAATCCTAATTCGGCAAATTATCCCGCATATTATTTAATACCGCCTCATTACAACTTACCGCCAAGCTACTCAGAGGCTCTCAGACTATGTCACAATGAATCGTTCATTCATGGTAATGATGACGACACAATTGAATCCCATGAACTCTCCGACCTGCCTTCGTATTCATCACAGGAACGGTGTCATAGAAGACCTCATGAAGACCTGCTTAATAATAGTATCGCTCGCAACAGTTGTAGGGGTCGATGGAATTCCTTAGGGTCAATAGACGTAAATCGTTTAAAACAGAAATTATTCCGTGGATATAGTTTAAGAAATGCCCCAGCTTCGACTGGTTCATCGTCAAATCCTCAACAAAATCACAACTTTCAAGAACAATTTGATTTATTGCCTCGAGGAGTAACAACGGACTCCATAGGAATGGCTCCAACCGCCTCAGGAGGATTATTACCAACATCAACATCTCTTTCCACACCAAGCTGGGCAAAAATACGACATTTTCCGGGTGGATCAAATGTTCCAAGATCTAAATCATTATTCACAAACCTCTCACGAAGTTTTCGTAAGCTCACCAGATCCAGCTTACAATCGTCGCGAATATCCAGCGAAGAAAATATTCTTCTACTTAGGCCATCAGCGACTGTAGTGAGATATACGCCCAATGCTAACAATGATGGCTTTGATCAAACCTTTGTATAACGTTGTAGTTGTACATTATTATAAGTTAACATTTTTTGTCTTATAGACATTTAATTGTCTCAACAAATAAACTATAATATTTAAAACATTTTCTTATAAAAACTATCATGATAGTTTAAGAGATGTGATATATTTATTTCCTATTTTTAATCTTTGCTGTATATATTCCAGGCTTAAAAACTGTATATTGAGACAAACCATAAACTTGTCAAAACGGTATATTATGGAAGTAAACTTTCATAGTGAGTCGCATATTCATAAAAACAATGTATATTTTCAAAAACTTTCAGGAGATTATATCTTCTAGTATATGATAAATATGATAATAACAATTTTTAATGAAATGAATATTGGATTTATTTCAAATATTTTCTATATCGTAAAAGTTTATTCAAAATATTCACACAAGCTATTCTATATTTTCACAATAAATGTTATATTCTGTTTTCACGATTCAAAAATGTTTTAGACAGTTCGATTAAAATATATCTAACAAATATTAATAAATAATCGAACTCATAAAAAATTAGAAACTTTCTGAAAAATTCTGAAACTGTAACATTGTACAAGCAAAAAATATTTAGTTAACTATAATTTATATAATATTGGGAGGTTATCAGGTTTAGATTGCTAATATTAAAAAATTAAAACAAAACTAAAAGTCCTAAAAAATACTTCAAAATACATTATTAATTAATAAAGAGTGTACGAAGAAAAACATATTGTTTATTATATTGCCGAAAAATTAGAAATGGTAGAATAATTAATGCTCTGTTGCAATGAAATAATTATATTATTGTGTTGCTTTGTGTGTATTATTGTGACCATTAGTCCATGTTTATTAACCTCCCAATTTTATCTGCTTTTTTATTGAAATTAGTATACAAATAGAAAATATATAGAGATATCAAGTAGAAAAGATTGTTACAATTTTGATTTAATTATTGATAGTTTTCTACGACATTTGAATCTACATATGTTCACAATTTTTGTTGATAAAACTTTGTTAACTATTTGTTTCCATATTACAATATGCTTTGAATTATAATTTGCTCTTATTATTTTTTTATTTTTGCATTATTCTTACACTTTTTTCCTTTCTAATATCTAAATTAGATTTTAGATATTCACAAATGCTGTTTAGGTGCTTTCGCTAATAAGAAAAGACTGATACTCCATTCGTATATAATATAAAAGGGTTCCATGGGAAATTTTTCTGTTTACCCGGTGGACTATGGACGCTCCGTGAAAATGCGGTTATGCAAACAATCCTCCAACTCTTCTGGGATCTGCCACTGTTCCAATATTTCCTAATATTTATAATATTTATTTAAAACATGACTTTTATAACATTTTTTAATCTATGAAACGCATGAAAATAAAACGACAAAATATATAATACATCTAAAAAAATAAATAATTGTATAAAGTTTATATATGAAATTAATACTTTAAAAAAATGTAAATTGTATACTCTAAATTGTATAAAGTCTGATGGACTATAATTTTACGTTATATACTTTTAATCGAAAAGATTGATAAGTTCATTGAGTGAAATGCGTTTTAAAGATGGAATTCAATCAATATATAATGATCAAAAGCCTATTAAAATATATTAATTATATTGATAGATTTCCCTCTTTAAAACGAAACTAATACTGAATATAATTGAAATGTCCTCTGTACGTTTTTTTGATCAGTTTGATGGTCTAGATAAATAATGGCCTAATTACTCAACGATACCGAAAACACAATGTGATATATTTGAACAAACGGTAATTTCAATTTAAGGAAACATAATCATTTAACAAGAAATTATAGTTAAATAATTTTTGAGATCACAAAAAGAATAGATAATATACTGTGGAGAGAAACAAAAATTAATTAATTAATATTGCATAAATTACGTCACAGCTGTAAAAAATGTTACTTCCTTCTGCTGATATATACAGGGCGTCCCCAAAATTTTTGACTTTTTAAAATAAGCATATTACAAACTAAAGTTTATATAAATTTCGGATTATATTTTTTCTTAAAAATCAATGAATGTATGCAATAATAGATAGATGATATTTTATACAAAATAAAAATTTTAAACATTATTAAACAGTATATTTAGAATGGCATACTATTATAGTATATTAGATAAAAGATAATCTTTGTTTCGCGGTCATTTTGATTATCTGATGTAATTATACCACAATAGTTCAAATTATATAGACGTTGCCATTTTTTATATATTCATTATGCATAATTATTGTTTGTCAATTGTTAGTTCTTTAATTACACAATTTAGTATAGACTTTTGGGAGACATAAATAACAATTGTAATAATAAATAACAATAATAATACATAACAATTGCATGACATTTGGAAAAAAGAATCGTAGCAAAACGATTTTTTCCTGCATTTTCAAATTACCATACACTTCTTTGCAACCCCAGTGGAGCCGTATTGGGATTAACATGACATACTATGACAGAGGTAGGCACCAGTTTCCGCATGAGGAAGCCCCCAGCAACAGCAAGGGACGCCGTAAATGGACCTGTCTTCGCAGCCATGACGGCTCCCGGGCGACGCTTGACTACCTTAGAGTAGCAGTCGGAAGCACAGGTCAGAGTCCCCGTTCACGTAACAGCCCATGGTATATTTTCCAGAAATAGTGCCGGGGTGGATTTGAACCAAGGACCTTACGATTCAAAGGCAGACATGCTACCCCTGAGCCCCTTGGTGTTGCTCCTGGCATACATTTGACATCCAAGAAAAAAAGCATTTATTTCTATATTTCGGGATATAATTAAGTGACATAGCCGTTCGCTATACTAATTTAGAAGCCAGAAGCTAGAGTCGTTTCGTAATATTTGAGTCAATCCGGACACCAAAAAACTTGCAATCAACGAACCAAGACGAAATAGAAGCTTTCCTTGGTTATTGACCATTGCGGGATCGAGACACCAAGGCAGCCGCTCGTGACACGTCTACTTTTTTGGTTGGAGTGGGATAGTACCTGTATTCATGGCAGCGACGTCACGCAATCGATTTATTTTGCTGAAAAGATACCTTCGTTCGACGACCGGCATTAACGCAATCCCGACGAATTACTTAGCCTTGTGATGGACATTTGGACCAACTTCTGCACAAAAACCAAGCAACACTATACGCCGAGTCAAGTTTGACAATTGATGAACTAGCTGCTGCTAAAGTTAAAAGGCCGTAGCAGATTCCGAATTTACCTTCCCAATAAGTCATGTAAATTTGGTATGAAATGGATCCATGGTTATGCGAAGTTGACACAAATTATTTACTCAGCGGAATTTCTTACGTCGGCGATATGACACTGGCAGCCTCCGATGAGGGGCTTTTTGCGCTACCTATATATTTATAAACAGAGTATTTAGTCAACAGAAACTCTGACAGTTAATTATTAATAAAAAAAATAAAAAACTTATATTATTTGTACACTATTAAAACATTATTACTTTATGCAATATATCATGCGGTGTCCCTGTCTATAGCGCGCATATATATATAGCACGTACTATATTCTGGAAACGTACGTACGATCGATTTACTGTTCTTTTCCCGATATAGGTGGAGTGGAAGATAGACGATTTGGGTCTGTATATATATACTTAATGGACACTGAGATTAACCGACCTAGTATACGCGTTCTGCGATCTCATTTATAGGTTGCGCTGACAATTATGAAGATTTTTTTCAAAAGAAAAATATGAATAATATATAAGTATGGAAATATTCCTAACTGTTTGTCAAAGTGTATTTTCTCGGATTAGTAAATGCAAAATTTGCTAATGAAGATTATCAATTTCAATATTTTGATTAAATATTCAGAACATTGTAAAAATTCAAATCTATAGTTCTTAAGTATTTGTACTTTATAATTATTTTCAGGGATGATTTAAAGAGTGCCAGACTTGAACCCTCCTCCCCATAAATGTTCTAAAAAAATATGCATCTTTTAAAAATAACTGAATTAGATCCAATTCCTTTGTAAATAGTATTAAAATAAATAAGATTCATTATTTAAAATGCCTTTCCATTCATTTTTACCTATATATCATGAACAATTTCATGGTTACACGCAGAATTATAGAATCGACTGACCGCATCGTCATATACGGCAGGAGATTGTGGGCTCTCACTGGCTGCACTTTATCGTACATTCGATGGATTATTTAATGCACTATAATTGGATTAAGCAAGCATAAAAAATTATATTTGTTTTATCTTTTTATTTTACTGAAACTATTTATTTATTTTTAGTTTTTTTCAATTGTGGTCGAAAGTCATTCCGCAGGTAAATTTTATATTTTAATTTCACAATTATTTATCATTTATTTAATTAAATATTTTTATAATTATGTTTAATTTAATATTTTTTTGAACATTAGCAATAAAATAGTTTTGTCTATTTAAGGTCTGCCTCTTCATAATGACTTTTTAAAGTATGATTTTTATATTTTAGTGTATAAAACATAGATTTTTTTATTGTGAATTATGCAAAATTGTATAAGTAGATTTCAAATATTGAAACTGATATTTGTGAAATTATAGTATACATATTGATTTGACATTTCAAAATATATTGTGTACCATTGCTGACTTCATTTTTTGATTAAAATAATTACTATTTTATCACATATTTTAAATAATTATATAATCATTTCTATTTAATATAAGTGTTTAGCTAACTATATATCTATGATACAAATTTATTTTTTAATTATTTATAATTATTTGAATTCAAACTAATATGATACATACCTTTAATTTTTATTTAAAACTTTAAAATGTGAACATGACATTATAGAAAATTTATTCAATAAAGAAGAATAATTCTGTCTATCTTATATAATTTATGGGGAAACTTACAATTTATATATTTTTTGTATAAAAATCTCTATAAAATTAGTAAATGATTATTATAAAATGGTGAAATGTGTCTGAGAAACAAACCATAATATACAATTAAGTAAAATATAAAACTGTAATTTTCCTCAAGAGTATTTTTATTTTATCTTGTTGTATTTTACCTATATACTATTATAAGATATATAATTCATATATACAGAAGCAGATGTATACCTAAATTTTCTGCAATAGAGACTCAAAATGTGCTCATTATTTGCTTTAATTATCCAACTAGGGGATTGCTGACAATCAAAGAAATAATCCAATGATTATGAAACACTTTCTGTATTTTTTTTGTTTCTTATATTTCATTTAATTTTTTCTGTATTTCCATTTTGTTTTAAATTTACATTTTTATATATTCTAAATATTTTTTAATTATATAGTACAGCCTAGGGTTGACACTTGTCATCTCACTAACATAAGTGTCCCAGATTCCAGAATAAATCAAGAATTTCAGAAATCTGTCTCAGCTGGAATAAATCCAGGATTTAAATGCTTATTTCTTAATTCCAGGATAAATCTGGGATATTCAATAGTTTGCATTCAAATAAAATGTTATTCTTTTAAATACAGCATGAGCTATTTTGTACCTAGTCTACTGTACCTAGTCACCAATAAAATCTAAAAAATCTTCCAGTTTATACAAATGAGAAAAACACTTAATTCATAGTCCATGTAAAGAATATGTATGAGAATATGTGTCTGTGCAGTCTATTGATCACTTTGTATAATTTTTTTCTGTGAATACCAAATATAATATATCATTGTATATGTACTCAAAATATTACAAATTTATCTTATTAGTGTAAATAACGGCTTTTTTTAACAATAACTGTTATAAGTCTATTTTACAATGTTATTGTTATACCTTATATAATAATATGGGTAGGTCACACATAACACCCCTACAATGTTTATTCCTCTTCTCCTATTGTTTAATGCTTTATAGTGTGTGTACTGTATATGTATAATATACACTACTATGTACTAAAATATATAATAATATGCTTAACTTGTTAACAAAGGTAAAAATTTGTGTAACTCATGATATGATTTATATCTATGCATCATTATAATAATTTAAGAATTAAAATATATTGTCTCAATTACATATAATAATGCACAAGAGTCCTAGAAATGTGTCCAATGTACAGTTTATGCTTGTCCAGTTTATAGTTACTATTTAACATAGAAAAGATACAAGAAAATTGTTGGTTCTTTATTTAATTGTAAGAAATACACAAATGCAATGAAGATTTTTTTTATTCAATAGATTATTTATTTTATTGTATATTTTATTTCATAAATTGATGATCCTACAAGCAATTAGATTTTCTGCCAACAGGTTGACATAATCTTACTAGTAGAAAAAGACCACTCCAAACTTCCTTCACCATGACTCAAGAGGAGTAATCTCTTTTGTAAATGGCATTGGTAGATAGAAATCAGCTTTGCACTCTTGAAATACTTGCAATAT
>JAUZNC010027795.1:0-10165 GCA_034780395.1 Vannuccia rotundouncinata | reverse complement strand
TAAAATAAGAACATCATTATATTTTAATTCGTCGTGCCAATTATCTAGTAATTAATTCATGAAATGAATACATTCTTTACTGATGATGTTATTTAAAAATTGTTATATTCTTTAAATAAAATAGAGAGAAAATAAAATAAACGGAGACATGTGATTTAGACAAGCTTCCAAAAATGTAGGTTTTGACATTTGTTAACACTGCTCTATCGATTTTCAGAGTTATTAATTATGTTGTTGTACTTTTCCCTCTTTATAATGTCAATCGATCGATGATTATAAAAAATATTAAAAATCTCAGGGTGCAGGTCAGAAATCCGACAAATTAATAAAAATAGGTCTACGTTAGACCTTAAAATTTCTGTTGTTGTTGGATAAACCCAACATAACTTGATAAATTTTCTCACTATAATTATCACAATTTAAATAATTCATCCATATCAAATTTTAGTTAATGTTTACCTTTTTGTGTCATAACAATTATCAGTTTAATTTAATATTATAGCTAATAAATTTTAATATTTTTTGATTTTATACAATTTTAATATAGATAAAATACCACATATTATCTGATTTCTAAGATTTATCAACACTAAACTTAAAAATGTTTATTTAATATTATAAATATGGTTTAATGTAACTTTTCAAATATATAATTATATAAAATAATTATCCTAATTCAAAATCATATTCAAAATATTTATTATTTTATATATGAACTATTTTTTTATTTGATTTACATAGTCGGTACTATATATATATCGTAAATAAACGTTTATAACATAGGTGATATTTATAACACAGGATAAATAATTATATATAAATTGATATCCTAAATATCTGATAAAATAATCAGAGTGTATTTTACGTATGTAATTACCATTTTAAGTTTGCAATGTAATCTATAATAAATAATTTAATTTTAATCCGTAAACCTGTAATTTCGTTGTATTTTTCAGTAAAACAATTTACTAAATATTTAAATTTTCGTAGCTATCTATTTTCAATCTTCTCTTCAATTTTTACCAAAAGACCTCTTATTAACTGTCTAAATAATATATAGATAGGCGTCGATATCTGTAAATGGGAATAGTATGTATAGATATATATATTGGATACGGAAATTTATAAGGTTAATTTTCCTCTATATCGGAAAATAAATACCCACTAAACACGCTGGAAAGTAGTTTGTATACGTAGTCTCAGTAAGTCAACTTTTTCTTTACAATTTTAGGAACAGGTATGGAGAGCGGACTTTGCAGATGTTGAAAAAACTGATGCTAAGAAAACAATTAGTATTTTTAAAGTGCGCATATATACAGCTGTGGGTAGGTAAGGGATAGAAAAGATGAAACGGAAAAGTGAAAAATGGAAAGAGTTAGAGAGTGAGGGGGAGAAAATTCCGATAGGAGTAAGGGAGCATTTTGAAACGAGAACGAGGAAGCATCATAATATGAGTGTGAAAATTGAAGCTAAATCAAATTCTTAAGTCGTATCTATCTACATATATGTCAAGGAAACATTGCCATCCCCTCATTTTAATTAATCAAAAGTTGACCTATAACAATAAAGTAAGGCCTGTAGTCATATGCTAAATTATAATTTCGTATTAAATTATTAGGAGTTTTGAGAAATAATTAGGTATTATGTTTCAAATATCCTCAAAAGGAATAATGCCTTCTGGAAAATACCTTTATCATGAAAGAAAGAGTACTCGTTCCCATAATTTGTCGTTCGTTTGAAATACAAAAATCTAAATATACCGACTGGTCTTAGATTTTTTGATTTCTTTTTCTAAATAGATTAAAGGTAATTTTAGGAATTTGCACAAGTGTATTAATCATCTGAATTGAAAGAAGAGAAACATTTACTATGTCATTTGTAAGGTCTTTCAAAAAATTGTTATTTGGTTTAATGTATAACACAAATAATATTTATATAGTAATAATAAATTAATATTATATTATATTAAATTAAATTATGTAATAATATTATTAATATTTAACACAAATAACATACAATGTAGTTCTAAAAATTTATAAACCACTTAATTACAATTAAATACAGTTAATTATACTTAAACTACGTAGTACTTTACACGTACTTTACTAGCTTCAATGATTTTCTGAAGTTGATCTTTGAGACATTCAAATTCTTTTAATATTTGGACTGCTGTTGAATTTAAAAATTCTTGAAAGTTTACATTCATTGACTGAAACAGACATTCACTCTTGTTTGTCCTCTTTTGAAGGATTCATAATTGAGGAAAACAAACCTGTTTAGTATATAATTGATTCCGGAGAATTTCGTCTGCCTTAGAAGTAAGATATCAACTTTTTCAATCTCTTTATGGACTAGGTAAGCTGTACGTGGTGTTGCATTATAGTGTTGTAATATCATTTTCCAATTTGGTAGATAAAATTGAGCAGTCCCTTTTGCAAAAAATCCAAATTCAGCATTGATGGACCTCCACCATTAAGACATTCAAATTAAACCAGACTTGCCATAATTGTTTACCACCAAATTCATCACCATTTTGTCAGATATCGTTCTCCTTGAACAAATAGGGCGGCTCCTACAATGTCAACCCAAGCACTTGCGATTTTTTTTGGGACATTTCTGAAATAGATCCACTTTTCTGCACAAATAAGTTTTTCCAAGGTTTTACAATTCATAGAAATGTAAAATATACAAACAGGTGTTACCAATCTTAAATAATATATAAAATTATATTTCTAAATTTTAAATTTAATTGAAAAATCGATTTTTTGAAGGAACTTATTAGAAGTAGCTAATAAGTTTAATATTAATGACATACATTATTTTAATCCCAGAAAATTAATCAATTTATTATATAAAAAAGAATTATGATATTACATAAATAATGTATTTTGTTCATTTATAATTATTCACGTTTACATAAATGAACAGTTCTAGAGTCTATTGATAGATATTTGACTCAAAATTAGAAGAAATTTGTACCAAGTTGGTAGGTACAATATGTAAATACTAAATTATCTTGAAACTCTTTGTTTTACATACAAATTATAAATTTTTACGTTTTCCAAAATATAAATATAAATTACTTTTGACTTTTAAAATAAATAACGTAACTATGTATGATGACAATATTTCAATGAAACATTGATATATGCTTTCCATATTATGAATAGAGAAACATTTTCAATAAATTTATACGTTTTTTGGTTATCGTTTATATAATTTATACTTCAATACTAAGGTTATATTATATGTTCACGTATATGAATTTCGATTAATCTAATCGTTCAAAGACAGCTTAATTATTTTAATTAAACCATTAGCTGGTCATTATCATGATAACAAAACTTGTGTCATATTAATTACAACAATCATATATTTGTTAACTATCCAAATAATTCCGAAAGGTACAGGCAAACTCCCCCAACCACAATAAAAATAATGAAATGATAATTAAATAGATAGAATTGATAATTCCTGTCATACAGAAAGGCTTCTTCGCCTATCATGCATATAAAGCATAATTCAAGAGATACAAGTATTAGATCATATTCATTGCCTTCAGCATCCTATGAACAAAATCGATTCTGGAAAGATAAAAGTAAAATACAAACAAAAAGCAATGTATAACATATTTTTCTCTGAGAATTTCATTTCAAAGGTCCAAACACAATATTAATATACTGTACAACAGAGTCTCATTATTTTGGGATATATGCATTATGTTACGATTCTTTTATTATTTATAACGAGACTTCAAACATGGTGGAAGAACGGAGGTTAATTTAAAAATATATAAATATTGATAAATACTGATAATTTATATATAATCATTCTTGTTATTTATTTATATATATTTATATATATATTTATTTATATATTTAAAAAACATTTTGTTGAAATCGAGATAGTTTTGTTGTGAGTTTTAAATATATAATTAAATAAGTTGTGTCAAATTTTAAAACTTCGAAACTAATATCACTAAAATTAATTTAGATTTGTCTATTTAAAATATCTTGGGATGTAATATGTTAAGTAAATTTGATTGGCAATAAGTTTAAAAGTTTGAATATTTTTTATCTCACAAATCCTATTCTAAGTAATCTAGCTAAATTCCAATTAGTAAATGATGACGTTGAAATCAAAGGATAAAACAATCGATTGAAGGAATTGAGCCCTCAATTGTGACCAATTTTTGTATTATTTTCAGTTACGTATTTCCAAGAGTGTAGGGCCAATCTTTTCTGCTAACTTGAGATTGCGGAAAACTGATGATCTAGAAATTGTCTTGTCAATTTCATAGACTTAATATTGCAACTTATTTCGCAATAAATTAAGCTATAACGTCTTAAAAACCCATCAAAAGGTATAAATTTATCTGATGATGATGACAAGATTCTCGTTATACGATGTAAATTACTAACTGATGTTAAAAATGTTTCGTTCCACTAGAGAATTGACTGTCATTTATTCGCATCCCTTAAAAATGCAATGTTATTAAAAAAATTTACATTGGTTTGAAAAAACAAAAAAACTGGACGTTTTGTGATAATTTCAAAATCTTGAGATATCTTTTGACCCCTTTAGATAAAACTTTTGTTAATTTTTGCTAAACTTTTTAAACTTTATCTAAATTTTTGTTAACATTAGATAAACTTTAGCAAAAAATTTGTTAACTTTAGCTTTTATACTTTCTTTCTCCGTTATAATTCATAATATCTATATTGATGCTAAAAGTTTACATCATTTTTCATCATCATTCACTGTTGCGTTGTCATTATATGTACTCTATTTGATTACAAAAATCTTATATTTGTAATACAGAAATTGGTATAAAAAAAAATAAAATATAAACATTTTAAAGAAAATCATGTGTAATAATCATCAATACGATTGTAAAAATTCCTTTTTTATAATGTAAAAACATTTATGAAATGATAAAATTATGACATAATATGCAGCGCTTGTAATGAAATATTTATTATTATTTTATTTTATAAAAAAGCTGTTATATATATATAATTTTTTATTTTCTAAATTATGACTATTTATTCTTAAAATTATGAAAAATAGTTTGATTTAAATATTTTTACATGTTTTAAACTTCTAACATTTATATAGAATAGCTTTAAATAGAACTACAAATATCCCGTAACTTTAGCCATAGTGAGAAAGAGTAGAGAAAAAACAAAACTAAGTTAGATGTCAAAAAAAGAGCGAACACAGAGAAGACCAATTTGACTCTTTCTACCGGACATATCGTTGACTTTGGCAGAAATCTCAGACAATCCAGAGCTGTAAAGAAAAGTGGGGAGAGGAGAGAGAGAGGGAGAGTGGTTGTGGCTAGCGTTTGATCACGTATGAGAACCATGTTTGTTCAGTGATTGTGTAGCAAGAAAACTCTAAGAAGCAGAGGCAGAGAAATACGACAGAAAAAAGAAACCCTCTTGACAATGGTGCTCTATATATGGAAGACTGAGCAGTGGTCTAGATGTTCTTTCCTTCAAAATCGCAGACATATTTCTCGCTTTCTTGAGACAGATTGTTTCAGTAAATCACTTGTTTGGTGTTTTGTAAATTGATTTTTTAATAACGTATTTCTGGTATATGGGTCACTTTTTTGTCTTTGAATAAATTGGTACTATATTGGGAAACGGTTAAGATAGAAGACGTCCTTATCAGTGAAAATATAACTAGGACAAAAAATTCATTAATCTACAAAATTTAACGAAAAAAATGTAAAATAAATATTATTATATTGCTATATATATTGATATAAATATGGCAAATGTGTCCAAAGCGTAGCCCATACAATTAAAACAACTAATTAGAAAAAATCATTAATATTTGAATAATCATTTAGAGATATTAAATTTTAGGACGAAATGCATTGTCGATAACATATTTTTTTCGCTTTAATCTTTTTTAACTTCAAGTGTTATACTGAAAGTCTCACAAGTAAAATAAAATAAAAACTTCTCGTGTATCTTTTTATCGTAAATTTGACTGACTATAACTACCTCTGACCTAGATTCTAAATGCAATATAGTCTACCACATCGTCTGCATACAACTCATCATAAAGTCGGGACGGCGCTAATTGTACAATATTACGTTTCCATCCTAAATTTCCACTTTTGCGTATAATGTTAACTACCATCAAATTTGATAAGATAGCTTTTTCTCTTTTGTCTGAAAAATATATATATATTTATTAGTGGAGTCTACTATTTATAGTAACTTTCTATTCGATTAAAAAACTTGACGGCGACCACAAACGATAACCCTTTTCCGTTTTAGAAAATTTTCATCACACGATACATTTAATCTATCTACCTCATACCATTCGGAGTCGCTCCTGTAAAATCGATTAAATGTCCCTTATGCATTGCGAAGCTTCATTTTTCCTCAGTTAAAAATTCCAACGACTTCATCAACACCATATTGCTAAGCTTCTGAATCTCCAAATTATTTGTTTCCTTTCAGTTCGTTCTCTATTTTTGAACACTGTTAACGGGGTTTTTAAAATAAGAACAAAAACACTGGAGACGTCCAACCTGGCTTTGTACATCCTAGGAATGTGTCCGACTGTTTGCTCTCCCTTTTCTGGTATTTGATAAATCGTCTTTTGTCAATAAAGCAAATATACTGTTTAGTAATGGGCTTCTCAAGCACCCAATACTTCTAAAGCAGTTATCCGACTTACTTCTTTCAAATTTGATAATATGATTAATTGAAATAGAAAATGTATTTCTTTTTAATAAGAGATCAACGACTTCCAAATGTCCTATCTAATCATCTAAATAACAGACAAAACAGCATCAATGTCGTGTTTTTATCTTCAATAAAGCATGTCTGTATCTGTTGAAGATACTTCATCGATTCACCAGATCAAGGCCAAATTATGTAATTTATAGAATTTTCAACAAACTAAAGTCTATTCTATAGAGTAAGGAGGTACATACTCAGTCTATGGTTGATTAAATCAGATTATTTTGAATGTATAAAAATAATTATTTATTCCTCGAATTAGAGAAAATAATCTGATAAAACACTTTAAATACTGATAAAACGAATAAATAAATACATGTGTTAGTATTGTAAATATACAAAATATATGCAATATAATATTAACAATAGAAAATATACTAAAAATATATAAAAATAGAAATGTTATTTTTGAATTGTATGTAATTAAATAAATCTTACAAATATAACTTTAAAGGTGAAATAATGTTTCTGAAATAAAAAAAAATGTTTAACCAACAGAATCTATTCAATAATTAATACACATTTATAAAAAGATAATTTTTAAATCTTCATTTGTTGACAATGTTAATGATTATCTAATATGGCGTAGAATGTGTCAGAGAGTCACATAATAAAAATATAATACAATAAATATATTTAAAAATACACTGTTTAAAATTACCCGAAAAACACAACATAAAAATCAACATTTGAAAGGTTTGAATCAAAGGTATTTAATTTTAGACGTTTCGACAATAAGTCTTTTGTCAGTGTAAAAATCGAAAAGAAAGATAATTTTGAACAGAAAATGTAATGATTATAATTGTGTTAATCTCCAAATTATCTGGGGAAAATAAGTTCAAAAAGAAAATTGCATGTATAGAAAAGTTGGATCATGTTATATGTTTGACTTTTAAAAATACATATTTCATTTTAGTCTCACTTATTTACCTGAATGACTTTATTTACATGTTTGAAGTTATATTTTAGTATATATTAACAAATCAACTCTCAGAAATTATGTAAAAGAATTTAATTCTATTTCCTCTTTATTGTAATTACTTCATTTAAAAGAAACATATGTTTGAAGTTAGGTTTCAATATTTCAAAATTTTTTGATATGATCAGAATTTTATAATCTCCAAATTTCAATTTTTTCCATATATATAATACAAAACAGCTGGCGCAGCATATCCACATGTATAACAAAAGATATCTGGATGAATAAATAGAAAATTAAATTTACCCAAATTGCTTTTGTTCTTTCAATATGAATCGAATTCCTGAAAAATAAAGTCAATTCCCTATTTCTAATATAAAATCATAATTTTTATAGATTTAAAACATGTTTTTTAATTACATTATTCTTACACAACAGTTGAAGAATATCTTAATTGTTAATTAGAAGGTATATTTATGAACTCCGGTTTAAAATAGATGAACTCTTATTGTGCAGTTGTTTCTTATTTTCCAAATTCGAATTGACAGTTTCCCTTATATTTTTGTGTTATCAGTCAAAATTAATCAAGAACAAATAACAAACTGTTAATCAGTCAAACAGTGTACATATTCTATAGTTTAAGCTGTGTTATATTTTAGTGTTAGTAACATTGATGTATTGGTGATAGAAATGTTATCTTTCAACATTTCAACAGCGCATGTTTATAAAATAAAAGTTCAAAATTGTCTGACAAAATATATTCTTTCTTTTGCGAAACTCCGTTTTGACAAAATTTCTTCATTTTATATGTGAATAAAATACACTAAGTAAAGATAGTTTTCAAAATTATACCCAATACAGATATAAAATTGAAGAAAAGTGTTCAAAATATTTTAACTATAGTGGGAAGATAACATACACTATCAATAGTGGAGGATAATGTATTTAGATTTTCTCTGCATTCTCATATTTATAAAAAATTATCATTTCCAACTCAGTAAGCAGAGAAGGAGCAATGTTATATAAGATAGCAGAACAAGACGTGTGTTTTAATAACTAAGTAATCACGTATTACAATCAACATTTTTTAATTTTTAATTTTTACAATATTTGGAAATATAAATATCTCTTGATTATGTCGTAGTAAATTTGAAGTTTCATATGTTATAATTCAAAATAAATAAAATAATTTTATTATTAACTTCTTTATTAAATAAATTTTCAACATTACGTCGTGTTCATGCCATAGACATTATATATCTATACTTTAAACTAGATCTGCAATCTAAAATTAATGCATTTAAAATTCCTAGCCATCGTGTTAGGCAAAAAACTTCAATTTGATTAGCTGATTTGAACTTATAAGCATATTACTTCAATTTAATTGATCAATTTTATGTTTTTTACCGTTTTTTGCTTAACACACCGGCTAAGCATTTAATTTTAGATTGCAGATCTAGTTGTAGTTATATAGTGTAATGTCTATGGTTCATGCTAAAATTTTAAATAATAATTATAAGGTATGTATCCTATTATATAGAATTCAAATAATTTTAAATAATTTAAATCAATATTAAAAAGTAATGATTATATAATTATTTGAATTATGTGGTGAGATAGTAATTATTTTGAAGTTAGTTTGATAAAGTATTCCAGCCTAAATTTATGTTAATATATTTTTATTAATTTGCATTGCTTCCCTAATGAGACGATCAGGTAGTCTCTTGCATGGTATATTATTCTTGTAATGAATGCTGGGGAGGGTATTTCAATAGTGGCATGATATTTTTGGAAATATTCCGCCATTGTTGATAATTTAATAACTCCTCTTTCTGTTGACCTTTTGTGTTATTTAATTCTTGTATGTAGTAGTAGTCTTTTGGTTTCTCCGATGTATTTATGTTGGCATGTTTATTCATATATTATATTTTTCCCCTAGCATATTTCCTTTTTGAGTGGAAATGTTTTTCATTGCATTGCAGTTTTGGGGAGCTCTACTTGTATTGTTATGCAAGAAAAGTTATATTGGTGCTTTGGTAATTTTTCTGATCGAATAATATTTTTTAATTTCTGTGGAATGTTCGTTATTTATAAATGGGATCTTGAGAATACAATCATTTTGTTTTTTTGTTTTTAAATGGGATATTTGGTTCTTCATGTTTCATCAAACCATCATAATGTTCATTTATAGTTCTTCTTAATAGAATGATTTGAATTTTGTAATAGAGATATGAATATATGTAATTTAGTTTTATTATTAAAAGGTACAAAATATAGATTCAAAACAGGGATACAACCACAAAAATGCAATAAAAAAACAATTTCCATTCGAAAGTCAAATATGCTACAGGAAAAATACAATAAGCATGTACACAATGTCGACACAAAAATACATTGGAGAAACCAAAAGATTACTACATACAAGGATTAAAGAACACAAAAGGTCAACAAAAAGAGGAGTTATTAAATTATCAACAAT